>JAQIVE010005759.1:0-12415 GCA_034698285.1 Sminthurinus bimaculatus | reverse complement strand
TGATGCGCGCATCATATAAAAATATCCCGCACAAAAATATCCCGCCGAATTCTGCAGAAATTTTCTGAAGGAAAATTCTGCAAATTACTATTAAAAATTTTTTGTACGCTTTATTCTCCATTATTTTTTTCCTCTCGCAAAAACTCGGTAACTTTTTGACGTTGACTTGGGGCTTCTCTTTTGACTTTGTCATCGTTTCTCTCATGATTGGGAAAGCTGTGAAAGCTGATGTGCTCCGACTCCGACTCCAGTTCTCCAAGTAAGAAGGGTATATAGTATATACATATTAGCATTTAGCATACATATTTACAAGATATGGATTTATGGAAGATAGTTTTTCTCTCTATTATGATAAGGGTACATTAGATAGATATCAAACCTTGTGGACAAGTTTATTCATTCAGTTCAAGTGTAAATGTCCGGAGGGTGATGATGGAGGTGGTCCTTGCTCAAGGAGGCTCATACATACATAATATCCGCTTTCTAAACGCACTGTGACTTGTCATATTTGTTTACTTATTATCCGCCCAGGCATGCAGAGGACGGTTCAAAAGCGTGAAGCAAAAGATGGGATTCTGATTTGATTCTGCTTTGACTCTTTAAAGACAGGAAGGAGAGGGCTAAAATGTCCTCCTCCTCCTCCTTTGTCTCCCTACCGCGGGAAAAATGTGTACAGAGCTGCTTTCTGCTTTCACCTGCCTATCCCTATCACATCATGTCACATGTAACTAAGTATGTACTCGTGAAAAACACAACAACACGAAAACAAGGAAAGCTAATCATGCCGCAAAATACGTATGTACAATGTAAGCACTAGACATAAAAGTTATATTGTATTGTAGTATATTGTACATGCAGTTGGAAATCAGTTGATGTGACTTTTGACTTACGCGGATGGGCAGAGTTGATTGATTATAAATAAAAGCTGGAGACTGGACGGAGTGGTAGGGACCTGCAATAACAACAACAATCAATCAATCAATCATCATCGTCTGTCTCCTTATCATGACAACTCAAAATCAATGTCAAATTGAAACCACATTTCAAGGGAAATTTAGGGAGTGAGCTAAATAAAAGGAGTTTTGGGGGCCGAGGCCTTATTTTTGACATCCTCTACAGTGTATGTAAATACATGATGAGGGTGATTTTGATAAGCTGTGGCCTTAATAAACTTTGGCAAGCCAACAACAACGGAGTATCTCAAGCTGTGCATATGCATATAAATGTATTGAAAGTGAATTAGTATCTATGTAGAATGTAGATAGTTAAGACTGTCAAATTACCCGAGTAAATATTGCCGACGTTATAAAGGGTGTCACCGGTGTGAGCGGGAGGAAACTTGAAGCTTTTAGACGTCCCACCGCCCGTGAGCAAGGGTCGACCTGGAGGCTTATCCGGCAGCTGAAACGTGGCATATGGACAGATATCGTCGATGTACAAATTCTCTGCATCCATCCAAAACAAATCAAACAACAAGCAATCTCATAATATGCATAACGTACATAGTACATACACATTGTGTTTACACACGGGTCAAATTAGTTGTTTTTTATTTTTTTTTGTATTTTTTAGTATCTTTGGGGTAATTCAATATGTGGACAGCCATAATTAATCAGACAGACTTGGATACACAATCGAACACATGAATGATTCTCGTCGATCTAGACCAAGTCATAAAACATCCAATATTTATCTCAATTAGTCATCGAACCCACAAAACTAATACAGTATACTTGGACTTGTCTGGCTGGTTGCCTAGGTTGCATACTTATAGCAAGAATGAAGTAAACGAGATCGCTTTTGTCAAAGAGCTTTTTACTTATTGGTTATTCAACGGTCACTTTTCCATTTGATTTGAACAAAATCGGACCGAAACTTATAGACTGCTGTCAAAATATAAATGATGTTACGATTCTCAAGTTTCTTAAGTTTTTGTAACACCACTCCCAATCGTGTATGTATGTATATATACGGCTGTTAATTTTTGAAAATGTTGTATTAGAAGATGCTCTGTCGTAAGGGAGAAGTGATGAGTAAGATAAAGGGAGTTGTAATAATCACCGGAAGAGTCGAGGTTTTGCTTGAAAGGGTTGGAGGGTCGAGAGTTGTGGTCCTCATCCACGGATTTGACTGCACAATACTTTTGCTCCCCTGAGTCTCTGCCCTGTCCCGCCTGACCCACCATCCCGCCAGTGGTGATGTCACCCAACACCAACTTGCCCCCACCCAAGCCCAAGCCCAAGCCCAAGCCTGTGTATTCGCAGGAGACAAGAAGTCAACATCAGAAATTAGAGCAAATCAATATGTAGGTACATGAACTTGATTGCCTGCAATAATTTAGAATATGTTTGAGACTGGTTTTGCTCACGTTTCTTGCGAAAGTAGAGAAGAACTGCGATGACTCCGGATACGGCGACCAGCGACAGGATCGAGGGGAAAACAATGAGTAGGGAAGTATTCATGGGCTGGTGGGGGGAGCCATTGGTGGCCTTCCCCCCCTCCTCCTCTTCTAGCTCCTTGATTTGGGAGTCAAGGCCAAAGCCCACAGCTCCGTTCATTCTCTCTCCTTTACGCAATTACGAGCATCCGAATGAAATGAATAACCAAAGAAAAGGGGAACTTTGTAATTATTTGTTATTAAATTCGCAAGTCGAAAAGGATGGATAATTAATGTGAGAAAGGGAGGATTAGTTACCCAGGCGACCACCACCCGTCACGAATGAATAGTTGGCTGTGGACTGACCCGCGGGGTTCGTCGCCGTCACCCGGATGTCGTACCGACTGTTGGACTCGAGATTCTGAATCACGTACTCCGTTGAATCACCCTGAAAGTTATCGTTAATTTATACAAATAACTGCTCATCTTCCTTTTTTTTTGTTTTTGTTTTCTCTCTCTCTCTCACTGTCAACTGTTTAGCCCTGGTTTAGTTACTTTTTGTATGTTTTCAAATTATGACATCCGTGATTTGTACACTTTGAAAAGTCTTACAGAGAGGTCGGCGCTCGTCATGAGCTGCCACTTGTTGTCCTTGTTGAGCTTGTACTGGATGCTGAATCGGAGGATGGGGCAGTTGAGGTCTCTCCATTTGTCCAGATGGATCCAGATACTTGTAGAGTTGCCCGACACCAGATCCTCCTTCCTTGGAGCCACCGGACCTCATTATTAAAGTAATTTTACTATCAGATGATTAAACCACAACGATATCCAATCCATATGTGCAGCCTTTTTGTATTGTTGCAACAATTCTTACACAAATGCGTCTGATATGTATGTATGTATTTTAGAAATGTTTATCAAGCAAATAAAAAGAGAAGAGATTTGACACAAGATGGATGGAGACTTACTGGCCCCCTTGGTTTTCCCGTGAACTATGTCCGAGGGCTTGATGGAAGGACCAATTTTGTTGAAGGCCGTCATGAAGACCTCGTACTCGGACCCACACACTAAGCCCCGCAGGATGTGGGACTCTGCCCGCGGGCCCAATTTGTACTCTTCCCACTCGGCCGACCCCCAGCTTGCCTTGTAATTTATCACGAACCCTGGAATCCAAACAAACAAACAAGCAAGCTTATGGAAAATATTTTCTTCGACCAGTATTTTACAAAGCTCCCCTGCCCCCAAAGCGGGACAAAACCCCCGTTGCCTTGGGTGAAATGCACATGAAGATTGATGATAAATAGAAAATATATTATTGATCATGAATTATGAATGGATTAAATATGAGATGACTATAGGAGATTAGTTCATAAGTTTACCTTTGATGGGGCTGCCGCCGTCCCCAGGACTGGTCCAGGAGAGTCGGAGAGCATCGTAGAAGGACTCGAGGATGCGGAGGATGGGCGGGGGAGGGGGCATCAAGACCTTGACCAGGTAGTAGATGCTGTCCTGACCCAGGGCGTTGGAGGCGGTGCAGCTGTAGTTGCCGGCCTGGTCCGAGTTGATGTGATGGAGGGCCAGCGTCTCCACCCCACTCCCCAGCTTGACCTGCTCCGAGTTGGCGAAGGAGGAGTCCGTGTACGGCTTCCCGTTGAACTCCCAGTGGAGGGTGGGCTCCGGCACTCCCACGCTGTCACACCTCAGCACAATGTCCCTCCTCCAGGGCACTTCCACCCTCTGACCAAAGGACGCAATCCGAGCCCCAACTTAAAGTACACACACACACACACACACACACACACACATCATCATCATCATCATCATCATCAGTATCGGACAACACCATTTTTATCTCTCTAGTTAGTTTTTAACTTTGTTTTATAAAATGTTGGTAGATATTGCTTAAAATCCGGGTATAAATGGAAGGGTTTGACTCAATCCAAGTTTCTCTGCATGTGTATTATTTATTAAATGGTCCCACGATTAGTAGAGCAGTAAAAGAAGTCCAACCAAGAAACAAATACATGATGGAGGGGAATAATGGGATACAAGTCTTTGGCCAAGGGAATCAAATGCGGGTCCAGAGACAGGAGAACAAATAATTGGAAAGCTGGTCACCATTTTAAAAGAAGGACAAGGAAGGCGGAGACAAAAACGTAGTGGAAGTAGAGAGAGAAAAAGGCACAAGAAATGTCATAAGAGAGAGAGAGAGAGAGACTGAAGGATGGACCTCTTTTCTTTTGAAAAGTATCACTAATAATGTATCACTCCTTATGACTTGGAAAAAGACGAGAAGAGAAAAGAGCCGAGTAGAGTAGAGTACTCACTTCCCCTCTTTTGGCCCTTGCCTCTCTTTCCCTCTCTCCATCTTTTAAAAATTGGTCCATCTGGAAAATCGGGTCCAGGATTTATGTAGTTATTTAGGGCCGAGTCAAGCCGTTTTCTCGTTCTTTCTCCCTCTCTCTCTGTTAAAAAATTATATTTAATGGGTTTGAAAACTTTGGCTATCTATTCGTATGGAGAAAGTTTGTTTTCAAACAGATGGAATTTAATAACAAGGATTGGGTTTCTATTTATGGTGTCGGTCTAGTGCTGAATGTTGATACTAATAAGTCACCTGCATTTCCCCCGTCCCTATTCCCTATGTACATTAGACTTCTTCAGATTGCAATTTTGGTGAAAAGTTAAGCAGCCAAAAACCATCCTTTCACCGGATTTCGGTGTTTTTGGCATACCTAGAAATCGGAGAATAAATTATATTTTTAAATCGGTCTTTTTGTGGTATCTCAAGAGGGACTGGTGTCACTTCATTCCGGTACTAATAAAAATTCTACCTGCCCCCCGTCACTCCCCACCCCAAACATGCACGATTTCGGGGTGAAAGCTAATGTTAATCCCTATTCTAACTTGGGTGACCCTGCGCGACCTCTAAACCTTAACCAATCGGGACGAAATTTTCAGGATAATTTTACTGGTCCAAAAGGAACGATATGAGACCCTGAGGGTTTAACTTTTCGATCTTTTTGTCACGGTGGCCATAGCTAATGTACATGTATGTATGTACGTTTTTTCTTACACGTGATATCATTAGCTTTTGTGGTTCTCCACTTGATCTTCTCTCCTTGTTGTTCATGTACTGCATTTTATCTGTATACATTGTACAGGCATCGATTTGTTGGGGGCAAAACAAGTAATAGGTGAAGAGTGCACTATGTATGTATAATGTATAGGTGTATGATCGACAATTGTAAAGTCAGAGTCCGAGCCAAAGCCAAAAACCAGGCTCTAGAGAGTAAACTGGATAGACTTCAGCTATACATATATGAATATTTGTATGTATGGATTCTGGATGTATTTCTGTACACTGGCGAGAAAAACTCCGACTCCAGGTCACTTGATTTCGGTGAAAGGCGAGCTGTTTCCACATGTATTATGTATTATTACAGATACATGTGTGTATGTGTATCCTGTATGTATTAGGATAGAAGAAGTCGACTTGGGCTTTGGCTTGAGATTCGAGTTCGAATTCCAAGTCCGAGTCAGAGTTGGAGTTGGAGTCGGATGCACAGGCCAAGACGAATTCCTAATGGCACGGAGTAACTATAACTATAGGTGTTGGCCAGGGAATCAAGTTGACTTGGAGAAAGTCAAGTCAATGGATTCGACCAAAAGGAGAGTAAAAGAGAGAGAGAGAGAGAGACGGAGAGAGTAAATGGGAATGGCAAGAAAATTGCTTCCTGTCCAACTCGACCACTTCTCTAATTTGTCCAGTAAAAGAAGAAGGAGCGTACGAGAAGCATTATGAGGCTTTATTATACACACACATACACACATGTAGTTACAACCGTCCATTGTATATGTAATATGTAATGTGTATGTACATGTACACAGTGTAATTCTCTGAATTCTCTCCTCTTGCCTCTTTCTCTCTCAATCAGTCTACTTATCTTTGGATTTTTCCTTTGCGTGATCCACAAAGCACACCTCTCATTAGCGTCCTCTCAACTCTCTCTCTCTCTCTTTCTCTCTCTCGCTTCTCTTCACTGTGCTCAGGTCGCAGTCCAATTCGAATTCGAATTCAAGTGATGAGGACAAGAGCGAGTGTATGTATTATGTATACATAATACATACTGTGTACGTCAACCCGGTTGAAAAAGACCAATGTCAAAAGTCAGTGGCTCAACTCAAAACGGTGGGGATAAAGCATCAACAGAGAAAAATAAATCCCCAAATCAAAGTCAAAATCAAGTAGAGAAAAAAAGTGAGAGCCGTCCATGTATGTATAGTCAAAATATGTAGAAGAAAACAAGAGGAAAAAAGATTTCCAACTTCCGATGCCGACGCCGTTCCCATTTCCAAACATGGCGATATGAATACATATGATGACGTGAGATGAGGGGTGGGAACACAGAAAAATATTAATAATGTGGTATGAAACGTAATCGTGATCATAATCATAATCATCATCAATATTTATGTATATGTAATATGTATGTATGCTGTATGCGCGTGTACATCAGTAATCACCATTGTTGCTAAATTGCAGGTAGGTAGGTAAAATAAATGGGCAAAAACTTGGTATGTATGTTCATGCATCATTTTTTGCGAGGTAATTGTCGGGGAAAATGACGAGAAATATATATATGCACATTTTACCCAACAACTTTTTCCTTTTTCCCTACTAACTATGACAGCTGATTGACAGGGCTGGATGGAAGCTGAAGGCAAAAAGCTCATTTATGCAAATGTTTCCTATTATTATCGGTCGAAGACTTGGATTCCGATAATATCCATTTTCATGTCAATTTCGCAAAAGGTACAATTTTACCCATTTTTTACCCTTTCTGTGCATTAAAACTCGAAAATTTTCCAGTGTTTCGTGAGATTCATTGAATGTATGTACAATGTACATATGTGTAGCCAAATATTTCTATTTTTCCGTTTCTAAATGGACCCTCACTCTTTTCTCAATTCCATACCATCTACCATCATCACCATATCACCACTCTCCCTTTGCTTATTCTTCTTCCGTTTCTACCTGCAACTTTAACTCAACTGCTGCTTTTAGCAGAAAAGCCGAGTGAATTGTAAATTGTGCGCTTTTATACATAAAGTCGACGAGTCTCCTCCCAACCCAACTTTCACTGTTTCTCTTTTCCCTTTTTCTCCGTCTCCGCTCGTGCACTACTCACATCACATCCCATAATAATATCACAATTTAAGGTAGTGCATACATACGTAGAAGCATGAAGGATGAAGGTATGTATGTATTTCTACATTGTACATGGATTGCACCCAGTCTAAATTTTTGATTCGCATCGCATGTCAGAGAGCACTTGTGTTTTTTCAACCGTTTTATCAAATCCCCTTTAGACTGATGCCCGTGCCTTCTCTCTCTATCTAGATACGATATAACAACACAATATTATGCATTATACATATTATATAGTTTTGACTCGACTGTTGAGCGACGGCTAATGTTCTACATTAAGTATGTGCAGAAAGTATAGATACAGTATACACACAATATAAATAAAATACACGGTGTGGTCAGTCCAGTCAAAAAGCGAGCTATTATATGTATCTATGTACGTTGTACATTGTGTGTGTGGTGAATGAAAGTACAACACAAAGCACAAATTAACGGCGAGCATTAAGCCTTTGTATATGTTTGACTTTGGCTAACAGTAAGAAAGAGAAAGCTCAAAACAAAAGACCGGGAAGTATACACAATACACTGTACACTGTACACAACTGAATTTTGTACACATTTTACTGTATAGCCTATCAAATGATCTTTTTCAATGCTGACTTGCTTACTGCGTGTAAGTATAATAAGTACTTATGGGGACACACATACATACAGCAGACGACGAAGGCAGATAGTCATTAAATGGTGAATTGTGGCTTCGGTATGGACATGAATATGAATATGAATGTGAATGTGAAACGTGACGGGTGTAAGTATTAAGTACGAGTCATATCATATAAAATGTGGGTATATATTTATATATGACGTGATATGGGCTATATTTTCCATTTCTAAATTGGACGTTTCGTCCTTTTTGGGACTTTACGGGACTGTTGACAGGACGGTGGCGGTGAAAGCTGGAAAGGTAGATATTCTACAAAATAATGTGTATTATTGAATTGAAAGCGGAGGAGAAGCAACATAGAATGGTAGTAGGTAATATGATACGGTACGATACAATATAAGTATACAGACTTGACATTCATGTCGCCAAATTCGAATTCGAAATTCCAACATGGTCATTAGACAAACATCCGCGGATACATATGTATCTACACAAGTAATGTATAATCATCTCTGTGGGTATGTACAATGTATAATCATGGGATCGGTGAAAAAATCCTCTGATTGTGGCTTCCATTTTCTCCATATGGACAGTAAACATATGGCTGGTATGTGTGCCAGTGGCTAGGTTTGGACCTGGGGCAGTAAATAGCAGCCTAGTAAATGTCCAGCGTATTTGTACGGAGTACGGAGTATAATATTATAGAGACATAGACATGTATTGATTTTAAAGTTAATAACATGGGTGAAATCATAGATAATAGTAATGGTGTATTTGGTCATGTGTATTTGGAAAATGTGGACAATAATGGGCAGGCTAGGCACAAGTATATATTATGAGTCTATGTAAATGTACACGAGAAAATTTCAAAAGAGAAAATGTGTATATACATACAGTATAGATGTGTGTGTGTTTATATCATGTTTTAAGTTGCCTTAATACACTTGAATATTTATGAAAGCAATTTACTACTGTTTAATTCATCTTATCTGGGAATTGAGAATTCAAGATAGACGCGACCATAATTTTCATTCTGGAAATAATATACACTGTACTGTATTTTGTATTGTATTATTGTGCTATATATTATATTACATATGTATACTAGACTATAGAAACCCGTAGAAATATGCAAATAATCAAATAAATTACACCAATAAAAAACATGCGATATGGACATCACATTCTCCTTCGCTTTCTTTCTATCTCACGCTCTCTTTTTCCGTCTTGGCTTTTGCTTTTAGATTCTTGATATTATTACTTTCATATACATAATGCAATACAATACAATTTGTGGTTGAAAAAAATGGGCCGTAACCATTCATGTGATAAAATGAGTGTACATGCTAATGCTGCTTAAACTGTGGCTGAGAGAAGAACGCAATTGTTCAGCAAGTTATTAGGAACGTTTTATAGGTACATTCTAGTAAAATTTAGAGCCTTAACAAGAAGAAATGATATACATTTTTGGGAAATATAGCTACATTTAAAATTTTAAAAAATTCTTTGTATTCTTCCTGCTGAACCTGAGCAATAAAAACCAAAAAAATAATAAAAAGTACACTCCAATAAAAAAATTGTATGCGAGCATCACATTCCCCGTGTACATGCATAATACATAATATATCATGCATAAATGTGCCCAAATTTATTACCCATTGGCACAGCACCGCACAGCACAGAACAACTCCAGTAAATTCTTGATGTATCAATTGTGGTCATCGTCATCGTTAGGCCCCGTCGTTGTACAAAATAAAATATGAGGAGGAACCTTGGATATACATTATACATACTATTATATCATACAATACCACTTTGCTTTTGATTTGAAGGCTGTTAAGAAAGGGAAAGCGGTATAAGCAAAATGAAAGGCTTCACATTTCACATGTATATTTTATATGCATAGTTAGAGCTTGTCTTGAACTCGAGTCGGAACGACGTAAGAGCTAAGCCTAATAAATAATACCGCACTTGTAATTATGAGGGCGGCCAGTCTCTCGGTGAGTGTGGGTGTGCAGTGCATTTTGCATGTATGTTGAAAATAATAATATAAACTTTTGTTGTCGTTTTTTATACCTACTTGAAAACTAAAATAGGTGTTAGATTCATCAAGTTTACTTGCATGATGATGTACATAAAATATAAACTTGTATTATATAAGGATGGATACAGTAGCAAACATACATAGTGTAATTTTATTCCTTTGTTTTTCCTCGACATTATAAAGTATAAGTATACTTTAGGTTTTATACCACCTTTCTTATATATATTTGCACAGCACACCTTCAACAGGTAAAACGAGGAAAGAGTAAAGGAGAGAAACGAAAACGAGCCATCATTGTGATAATCTAACAAAATCTAAAGTTTGATCACACTTTCTCTCTCTCTCTTTCTCTCTGCCTGCTTTTCTCCAGTCTCTCCAGGCAACAAAAGAAGTAAGAAAGAACGAAGAAAGTTTGAACTTTTTTCTCCACTAAACAACTAAAGAAGAAGAAATAGTAGTAGAACAAAAGCTGAGAAAGAAAAGTGTGTGGATCGTCAGTCCACAGAGAACTTGTCTATTATCCACTTGTATGTTGAGTTTTCAAATGTAATTGCACACCACACACACATACAAACTCACACCACACTAAACTCTCCACTCGTTTGCTCTCCCCAAAAGAAGTTGAACAATGAACAAAATACAATACGTGGACACACAAAGGAGAGGACAAAGACAAAAAAGTAAAGTAAAGTGTAAGCAAACCATTATTACTTGCTATGTATTATATGAAATAGTCGTCCAGCTTCTTCATCCTACTTTGCCTCTTCAAGAAAAGAAAGGAAAGGTTTTTCTTGTAATAACCAGCTTAATCATTTCATGTCGATGTTATTACATATTATCATTACTATTGTATGTATTATGTAAGATGTAAAGCATACTTTTGTCAAGGAGAAACTTGTTTTTTTCATCATCTCAGCCTGCTAATATTACAAAGGAAAAATGTTGAGCAACATGCAAATAATATTGCTATTTCTATTACAATTGCAGTATCAAAATGAAAAACTGGAAAATGCTTCTTTTTTTGTTGCCTTATTATGCTGCTTATATTATGAAGCTTTTAGCTGTTTAGCTTGCAAAGTGTTATGAAAATAGATCTTGAAAGAATAAATTGTTTCCTTGTTGCTTCCTTATATACATAGTTTTTTCATACATTTTAGCTTTTCTTGTTACATACTACATACTTGCTAATATTTATAATGTGTACATAAAAAGCAATGATAAAATACAATACATGAATATACATACATTGAAAATAGACTATTATGTTGGATAAAAACCGAAAAAAGCCATGAAAAAGTACAAAGGGAAGTTATGCAATATGCGTCATAAACCATAAAAGGATGAAAAAAAACAAGGGAAGTATGTTTCGTACCGAGAGGGTATGAACTCATAAAATGGAGTAAAAGTAAAGAAAAGCATACAAAATACAAAATGCGGAGATGCATAATAAATAATATATTTATAGACGAAGAAGAAGAAGCAGAAGGGAAAAAAATTATCAGGCAAAAGCGCAAAGAAAAGAAGACAAGCGTGTGTTCGCCAAAAGAACCTGAGCAAAATAAGTACCGTATAAAAGGGAAATATGTAGAAGCATTTAAGTAAGTAAGTATGTTGTTCCTTGTCTCTTTCTCTAGTTATGAATGAATGCGTTTGGTTATTTTTTGTGGGTTTTTTCTCTTCCATTTTCTTGCCTATATGGGCATAAAATGTATTATAATATGAGATACACATATAATATTCTATAAAGATGGCTTCCGTACATTTGTTTTCTATTTATATGTGTCATAATTCTTGATTTATGAGCTCCTTGGGAGTCGAGGAGTCCCTTTTTATCTGATGGGCTTTTCCTCTGTTCCCAAGCCAAACATCCGGTCAAAAACTGTGTAAAAGTATTATACGGATACATACTTAGTTTGGAGAGATATCTTGTGCAATATTGATAATGATGTATAAAGAACGGGTAAAACGCCGAAGACTTTGTCTCAAGTAAATATGAAGGAAATTTTCAATATTTTTATGACTTATATGAGACGAGCTTAAATATTGAAAGCTCAATAAGAAAAATGACAATGTTCGGTTCAGCATAGATGATCAATAACGCTTTTCCGGGTGAATAAGTAAAAAAGTTGAACAAGGATCGATTGTCCTTTTGTAAATAACAGTGTTTTTATTATTGAT
>JAQIVE010005758.1:0-12415 GCA_034698285.1 Sminthurinus bimaculatus | reverse complement strand
TACTATAGTGAACTTATAGTGTGTGTCTTATTGATCATATTATTATAGTGTGTGTGTATGTGTGTGTCTTATGGCTATCTATTATAAATATTATAAAGTATTACATAAAACATATAAAACATAAAACATATAAACATTTAAGTGAACTGACAAAAAATAAAAATGTTATGTAGCTAGTATGGGTAACGAGAAATGCTATAGATAAAAAGTCTATCGTGATCGCTGCTAGCTCAACTTTCCAGATTTTCATCGACTTATCCTCAACCGAAGCGTCGTCTCTAAACTAGAAAAAACGAATTTTATCGTCGCATTGATCTTGACCTTTAACTAGCTTCCTGTCCCATTACTGCTCTCTAAATTCTAAACTTATTCGTTATGCTTATGGCCTCCTATGGCTTATCCTTATGACTTCTCTATAGTCTATTCTATAGGCTCACTTTGCCTTACTTATAGTCTCCTGTGACTTATTATGTAACTTGTATCATTTATGTATGCATGCACTATGCTTTTCTATTTAAGATGCGTGAAAAATATTCTTGTCAAAAAAAAGGATTTTATAGACAGAGTGGAGACCATGGCCTATGCCGTTCTCTAAAGTTTCCTTTAACCTTTTACTCATGTCTCATGAAACGAGAGAATTTTTTTCCTTCTTCTAAACTTTAATCGAGAAATGCGTGTGTCTGTGTATTTCTTCCTTAAGGATGACGATGGCTCTACGCATGTTACATGTATGTGTATTTTAAAAGCTGTTCTCTCATGCGGGCCTTGATTTTCTTATCTTCCTTTTTTACAAAATAATACTTTTACTATCACATCACACATGAGATGCTACATATCTACATGATTTTATGCATTCTCGTTAAAAATTCTCTGTTCTTGCTCTAGAATGACAATTTATCGCTAATGTTTAAGAATAGGAGCGTACAGATGTACAATGTACATCATGAGTAGATTTCATCCTATACTTATACATACCGCTGGCCGTCTACCGTCTATGAACTATTCATCTCAGTAACAATCATGAGAAGACTGTGTATGTATGCATCTACTTTATAATTTAATACTGCTCAAAAAATCTAGCTTTTTCAATAATCTCAATTTTTGACTTTATCTTTCACATCATGCATGATTATTTTCTCAAAATTCAATTTTTTACAGCTCAATTTTCATTATCATTTCATTTCATTATTGAGACTTTTTCTTTATAAAAATATAGTACAGACTAGTGAAGCGTGAACGGTATATATATATAATATACATGTGTGCGTATTCAAAATACTTAAACTTTCATTATACTTTTTTCACAAAAAAATCGCACTTTCAAATAGAAAAAATTGAACTGAATTCTCATAACTCTTTTTCAATATAAAGTAAAATAAATGCTTTTTTACCTGATTCATACTTCACTTTTACCTCAATAGTCTGACTTTTCCTTGATTTCACGCTATCACTAACTAATTTTATGGAGTATGGAGCGTGTTTTTATTTTTTACGTGCATGTAAGCGAGTGAAAGAACTCCGCTTATTTAAAACTTCACTTACACTTTTATCACAAAAATTGAAAAAAAAATTCTTCTACTTTCACACGGGTAGATTTTGTCCTTTTACTTTACATTTTACTCAAAATCAAAAAACTGTTTCACTTTTCCACACCTCCATTTTCCATAAAATTTTGATCACCTTTTATTGCAACTTTTTTATATTTTTTGAACTCACTTTCTGGCTCGTTACGCGGCTCTTCTGGATTTCCCCAGTCTGGATCTTCCGATATGCAACTTTCGCAATAGTGGCCGCTCTCCCGATCACTCTCCTGATTTTCCTGGAAATTTACTGCCTCCAACTTTGGTTGCTTTTCTCCTTCCTTCCTTGGGTCTGGAGTTGGTCCTTCTCTTTCCATGTTCCGATGCAGATTACTTGAGGACTCTTAACTTAAGAGGTGATGGCGAGCAAAAACAAAAGCTTGTTCTAGCTATTTGTTATTTCTTTAAGCTGCGAGTTAGTTGCTTGTAGCTTGTTATTTGATAGGCGTATGATGGCTGTTGGCTTGTAAAAAATGCTACTATCACTATAAGCATGTATTAGTTTTTATGCAATGTATGCTTGTATGCGCCCGTTTGTTACAAACTCTCATCGTTTCGAACGATGGGTGCTTTTCATGCATGAGTTTTTTTGCCCAGATATGAGTGTATAGTGTGTATGTATATCGTATTTACATCTTGTAAACTGAAGCTTTTTCACACTGTACATATTTTCTTGTAGATTTATCATACTGGCTACTGTAATTTGACTCTTTTTTTTCGGACGTACATATTCTCAAGTGGCACTTTTTATTATTATATTTAAGTCCGCACTTATGTGTCTTTTATCACTTGTTGCATACATATTATTATTATTATTACCAACACTTTATACCATCATAAACTTTTTGTTACTCTTTTTTTACATGTACGTATACGCGTCTTTGCTATCTTTATGACATGCTTGTTTCGGGTTTCTTTACCCTGGAGATATCTTTAATTTGTCATGACAAAATGCGCGCATTGAGAATTCTCATGTTTGTGTATTGTATACTTGGCCTTTATTATAAACATCCTTTCTGAATATTTTCATGTGTACACTGTATTCTTATTATCAAGTAGCTGTGGCTGAAAGTTTCTTCGACTCTTCGCCAACGTGAGGGAATTTGTCTATGCCTGCATTTTTCCTCCTCACCAGATTCTATGCTACTGACTTTATTGTCGAGGAATTTCAAGTTGGCTTAGTTTCATCCTGTTGCTCAACTTTTTAAATATTTCTTCCAAGACTTCAACTATAAAATATCCCGTCATCATCGCGTTGTCATTAATATTATGCTTTATGGCATTTTTTCTTCTGCATGATCCCCCTTTTTTCCTGACTAATACATCTAATATGTATGTCTGTACGCCTTTTAATTTCTTCTACTTCTTTTGATATTATTTCTCATTTGTATGTAATCTGGCGTATTCTTATTGTAAAGCGACTAAGAAAAACTCGAGTGTACGATGGAGTGTGCATGAGGAATAATTTATGAGTGTCGTAAAAAACTCTTGGACTCTAGAAATGGTGTCACGTTTCCTCTCTTCTTCTAAACATTGCACAATTTTCTTACTCTGTCCATGTATAAACATCCTACTGATGACTAACATGACATGATTTTCTTTCAATACTATGTATATGAGTTTCCATCGTTTGGGTACATATAAACTCTCATATTATGTACTATGTATTTATACCTTTATCCTTTATGTACTTACATACTTGTTTTCTACTATGCTTTTTATCATGAGAGAGTTTTTCCTTTTTTAAGTATGTATGTCGCTCGCTTGCATATAATGTACCTATCCGAATCTATTACATGTACATATTGCTTTCTTTTCCTTTTACGCAACGATAATGCGTGTATGCGTATTCTCTTTTCTGTTTTAACTTTTTTGAAAAAATTCTACAAAATCTGAATAGGTATAATCCTTTTTGTACCTATTTTTACGGGATTATGCTATGCCTCAAAAAAAAATCTGCTTTAATTTTACATACCTGTCTTTGTTAATAACATAGGGATTTCATATCTACCTATGCGATGATGACATTACATATTATTATGGGATTTTTACCTTTTATTTTAGCGTCCGGGTTCTTCCTTTTCCAACCCTTCACTTGACCATTTGACTGGCTCCTGGACTTAATTTTATGTGTGATTGGCTATCGGTTCTAAACTCACTACACTTATGGAGTAGGATTTCTCTGTCCTGTTCTCCTAACACTTTTATACCACCGGGGTTTTTGTTATTTATATAGCGCTCTATTATTACTAACTTTTCATTTTAATATTCTCTGCTTTTCACTGATGGCGATCAACATTCCTTCGGGGCCTTATTCGGCTCTCTCTACCGGATGAATCGGCGTCATTCCAGTGCCGTGGGCGATCTATACTCCTGGGATTTGACCTCTACGTCCCGGGTAGTTCTGCATCTCACGGGCTGTGTGGCGATCTTTGTGTCTGGGCTTCCTCGAATGCTTCCAGATAGGTCAGCGACACGCAGTATTTGACACAGGCGTTATGATTTCTCTGCCTCCAGACTTCCAGGCTGTCTTCTCTAACTTTCTCCGTGTTTCCATTTTCTTTTCTCTCTAGGGCGAGTGTTTGTCCTCCGCGTCCTTTTAAGGCGAGTTTCTTCCTCTAGCACTTTTTGGTTTTTCTTTTAAGGCGAGCTATTCCTCCAGCGCTTTTTTGTTCTTGTGTAAGGCGAGCTTATCCTCTAGCACTTTTTTATTCTTATTTAAGGCGAGCTTATCCTCTAGCACTTTTTATTTTATTTCAAGGCGAGTTGTTCCTCTAGCCCTTTTTGTATTTTTATTAGTTTTTGACACTTTGTCACTTTTCATTATGCGGGCTTTCCCTTGCTCACGCACTTTTTAATAACTTTAACTTTCTAGTGTCGCAGTTCCGACTGGCACTTTTTATTTTGACTGTCACTTATTTGGAAGTTTGTCACAATTTCATGCGTCTTTTTTATTCCCTAATTTTTATTTGACAAAAGAAGTATGTACAGGGTCCTTCCCAAAAGACTGGGTAAATGGAAACTTTCCGTGCTCAAAGTTCCCATTGTTTCAAATGGAAACTTTCCGGAAAGTTGCCCAGTCTTTTGGGAAGGACCCTGTACACTCTTATTTGGACCAGGAAAATACACTTGTTTCGGGGCACTCTTATTATTCTAACACACTAAATTCTGATTTCTAGCCCTTTCCCTTTGTCTTTGTCTTCTTCTTCTCTGTCTTCTTCTTCTTCCTTCCCCTGCAGGGTATACATACCATACTGTATGTATAATTGCGGCCGGACTCTGACTATCGAAATATGGGAGTAACGAACGAAACCAAGTCCGACTCCAGATGGGTGTGTAGTTCGTCCCTCTCATTTTTACTCTACTTGCAAGTATATAAAAAATTCCTATTTTTCTGCGTTCCTTCGACGAGTGACCACCATGTCAGATAGCCTGATACTATCCTTACTAATGAGAGTATGATCTGCGACCCGAATGCCCTGTGAACCCGATCCGGATTATGATTATGATCAATCAATGCTAATACACAGATCAAGGGGATTACTACTACCACAGCCCACTTAGTCAAGAGTGGCTTCTTTATTCGAGTCTCGTCTTATTTATAGACTCTCACTTTCCTTATCTCTCTCTCTCTCTCTGCTCATCAGCTTAGCGACGGATGACCACGTCATTCGCTTTCGCTATCATGATCATCATCATGATTATCATCGTCATCATGATCGATGATTGTTTACTATTAATATACCAATACTATGAGGGAGTATCCTCCGTACCTCATAATATCTAATGGTGTACTTTGACAATATTTCATTCAATCCCCGAAGCCACCAAAATTCTGTGGCAAAAGTGTACCCGGGTTAAAATATAGGTACATGGGGTTAAACTACAGTCATGATTTTAGATTCGCTCGGGTGCATAAACTAGTAGTATATAATCTGTTTAATAGCATAATTCATAATTTAGTTGGTAATCTTGAACAAGTACCATTAAAGAACTTATTAGTTTATTGGTAAATAAGAATAAGGACGTGTAAACTCCCATTTAGTTCAGAAACAAGAAGATAATAATATATTTCTAGAATCTCGGAATATTTCAATATCGAAATTCAAATATTGCGGCCGTAAAACAAAATATCGGGTGGCAAGAAAGTAGTCAGCGATTTCTGCAAGAAAGTTTTTCCAATATTTTTTCCCTGTTGAGTGACAATTTGTGGGCAATAAAAGTATTACCAGTAACTATAACGTGTTGTCAACTTGTGCGCTAAGAACGATTGCTATCGACGTAGAACTCTTTTGACAGTGAAAGCAAAAACTAACTTATTTACTTTTTGAGACCATGCAAATTTTCAAATTTTTTCCTCTTTAGGCATTTATTTAGGGGCGCGAATAAATTGCAACTTGGTGGAGCAAGAGTCAGTTAGTAAGACAGATCTAAAATAATTTATAAACCCACTTTCAAAACTTTTTGACGGGCTGATTTTGCAATGGAGAGTTTGGCACAGTCACGGCGGAAACCAATTTTGGCGCCCTGTGACCTTGTTTTTCGGAGTTTTGTCTCGAGATTTTCCAGTGAGGTAGAGTACATGTGTACCATGTCTGTCATGCTATTGACAAAAATGCTTCCAACCAGCAATCGTTGAACATCCTTCAAAACCGAAATCGGCACTATTACTCTTTGGAGTTAATTTTTTGACGCTGGCTTTGGCCCTTGACTTCCTGCTAAACAGTGGCTCTGTCTGGTACTGTTAGCATACACGACCCACTATTCGAAGCTAGTGTTTAAGTAATTCAGGCATTTAAAAATCCTGGAACAATATGGAACTTGTACCAGACGTCGACTGGCTGTGGAACGTGGCTAGTCATGAAATCATATGACACCAAAGCATTAGCTTTATAACTTTTCTCTCTTTAGTTCAGATGAACTTTATGGTGGTACGAAGGCACCAGGGCATGCTTGTTAACAATATGGAGGTTAACCTTAAATGCCTTCGCAGCTAATTTTGCGAATGATCCAAATTGACTAATAGCCCAGGTTGAACATTCCGGGCCGCATTCTTTTCCACGAAACGTACTTAAAAATAATCTTGTTGTACTTCAATTTGCTGCCCCTTTAGCTACCACTTGAAATATATTTCAAGTTGATTCGGCCGTAAAAAGGTCTAATTAAAATTCGAAAAGTAGACAATGTCGAATTTTATTTTCTTCGTCTTGTAATTTTACCCAATAAATACCTTTAAAACGTGATGAGTACTGATTAGCTGTGTAGTGCTAGGCACAATCTATATACACACAGTACCGCACAAAGCCTGCATAGCCTCTAGATTTTTCTAGAGAAATTCAAAATAATCGCTCACTATTTTCTTGCCACCCGATATTCCGAGATATTCTAGTTGTGAATAAGATATACCGAGAGATTCGAGTAAAAACTAAATATTCCCAGATATTCTAGAAATTCTGTAGGAACCGTGTTATGTTGTTACTTTATTTTACATTTAAATTAGGTTTGAATACTTCTGTTCTTTCACCAAAAACTATTGTGAAGTGGTTTGACAAAAGCATAATCAGTTCCGTATTTTTGTAACTCTTTATTTTGTATTTTCAGTTTCGCATTGCCACAATTCAACAGCAATATATTCTGAATTTCTTAATATTTCTGTTATATTTTTGGCTTTGCTAAAAAAAGTCCAAAAGGTTGTTTTATTATGAAAGTTAATAAACTCCGAATCATAACGTTTTTTACATCCATACCACAAAAATCCATGATATTGTTCAACTGTTTTATTTTACACCGTCGACTTTGAAATTTTAAATTTTTATTCCCCAGCTTTTTAACCAATGCGTTAAGCGAATATTTTTTGCTTTGATTTTATGTTCTAACCAGTAAATAGTTTGTTTTGAATAATAATATTCAATAAAATATTTTTAACGATTGTAACTATTGGTTAGTTTGCAGATATACCAACTTTTTAACCTGTAGATTACGAATATGCAAGGGTTACTAACTACTACTAACGTGAACTCGGTCAAACCCCCGAAAAACCGGGTCAGCAACGATTTTGTCAAAGTCTAAACTGTTGGTCAAACTTTTGCTTAGTTCGCGGATACATCACCTTTTTGACCCGTAGATCACGAATATGCAAGGGTTATCAAGTGTTACTACCATAAAGTTAGTCAAAACCCCGAAAAACCAGGTCGAAACCGATTTTGCCAAACTACAAAGTACTGACAAAAGTTCCGGTTAGTTTGTACTTTTATCACGGATTTGACCTGCAGAAAAAAATAAAACATGAGGTTTTGCTGTTGTTTCTACCATTAAGTGGGTCTAAGCCCCGGATTACTGGGTGAGAACCGATTTTTCCAAAATCTGAGCTTTCGAAGAAACTCTTAGCTTTCTTGCTGATGTAAAAGCTATGCAACTTGGAGATTATCATCATCTGGTTGTTTGTATGATAAATAATAATGTTTCGGGAAAAATTGATGGTAACTAAAATATGTGTTGTTTAATAATTAATAATCAATAGGTTTGAAATAGCGCTGTAGTGATTCGCGCGGAGCGCGAACTTGTTCACTATTATATTCACTATGTATTTATGTGTGTATAGGTTTGTTGGACTCGGCACTTTCATTTTATTGTACATAGTGTAGTTAAGTAATTCGGAGGTAATAACGTATTTAACTGCCTATACTCTGCATTTATGAAGCTACAATATGATTGCCGCCCAAAAAAAACTAGTTGTCCTTCGTTTTCAACTCCAGTACTTATATTAGTTACATAGTCGACAGTCCGTATGACTTAATTGTAATATATTACGTGTCGCACAGTTTGTGCATAATTTGGAGAGAGGCAAAAGCAGAAGGCATTTTGGAAAGATAGATATGTATATTCCAGTATATAGTATATTCAATGAATTTCATAAGTATGCAAACCCATAACAATGCTAAATGTCTCCTGTTTGAATTTGAATGCATTGTAGGAAAAAATGTATGTATATTATCTATTTCTCGTGATTTATTTACTGCCTGCAAGTTACAGGATGGATATTATGTGATTGTTTAACATTCTGGAATCTAAGACCAAC
Organism: Sminthurinus bimaculatus; assembly: GCA_034698285.1. Taxonomy (NCBI): domain Eukaryota; kingdom Metazoa; phylum Arthropoda; class Collembola; order Symphypleona; family Katiannidae; genus Sminthurinus; species Sminthurinus bimaculatus. The sequence continues at coordinate 3,757 of JAQIVE010005758.1, read as the reverse complement.
GATAGTTTTCGCGTCTTCACATTTTCAGACGATAGATAAAAATAACGACAATATAACATGACGTACATACATATACACATGCATAGGTACTTTATACATAAATTTTATTCTAAATTATCCAACTTTATATATTCGTGAGGATTTAAAAAAGCTACGGGATGAGCATTTATTTTGCAAATAGCCATTCAGCATGCAACATGTCATCGTTAGACATTGGATACCATACAAAATTATACATTTTTCAAGCGTTACAGGTTATGTTACGGGTTGATTGAACATGCAAGATAGCATGAATGATAGATTGATAGATACAATCGATAGAATAAATTGACGATAATAAGATGCACTGATTAAATGGAATTTGTTTAAAAGTTTTCCCCTTTTTTCTAAACGAACTGTACAAAAATCTCGTTACTTCATTATATATATTTGGAAATCGCATGTGTAACGTGTAGGATCTATTTGAATTTTTGTGCTCATGCGATGGCCACATCATAATATGCATAATAACTTAATGATGATATGCCGGTGATTAATAATTTCTTTGAACATGTTAAGAGTTTAATAACTTTTAAGCACTATCAGTGTTCCAGCTTCGATTAAATGCATTTTGTTTTATAAATAAGTAATGGTGAAAACGCACTTTTTATTTTATTTACGTCAATTCCGTGAACTGAATAAATACACTTACATTATATAACGGGGAGTAGATAACAGCAGTGTTTTCCTAAAAATAAGTGCATATACGATGCATGTCTAACAGTATACGATGCATATTCTATATGTTGAGAATTGAGAAGCAGTGATAAGATTTTTGAGTCGTCGTTGTTTGCATAGTTTCCTTAATTCATAATACTAACTAATTTTAATGCTTTTTAGATACAATATTTCTTTTACAGTTCCTATTAATGTATACGCGCTATGCGTCATTTGAGAAGAGACATACATATTATGTAAATACAGCAAATATTGACAAAGGCTTCAGGTTAATTCGACCCATGTGCAACAACCCTGACAGAAATGTCCTACATATTAAGGTGCCGAATTTTTTTCTCATTAATTATGCTTTTTCAGTTGAAATGGCTTCAGAAGTAGTTGGAGTTGAACTTAATTAACTGCAAGATGCGAGGTTATGTCAAAGTATCTGACAAATTAATTTAGAGCAAACGTTTGGGCTGTATTATTCCCCAAGAAAATTTTCGCCAGGGGTAACTTCAAGCTATCGTTTACTCCACTTCAAAGTCTCATTTGCTTCGTTGGTTCATAACTTAAATTGAATTAGATAAAAAGTAATTTTTTAGTCGCCTTATTTATATCTATCTGTCTAGCGTCTAGTTTTAGAATTCTGTTTAGTTGCAAAGGCCAAAGTTAAAGCATTTCTTAAGCAAGAAGTTTAAGGACCATTTCAAAAAATGGCTTTTAAGCTAAGGACTTTCTGCAATAGTGCTAAAAATACTGATAGTTTTCGTAAAAATGTGTCATTTCAAGTTCAAAATCTAGTGCTTGTGCTTTATTTTTCTTTGTTTGTGCATGTGAATGTTGTGAATGGTGAAAATATTTTATTTTTCGTCGGTGGAATTTCCAGCCACAGTCATCGGGCCGGACTTGAACCTTTGGCCAATAGATTAGCCGATTTGGGACATAATGTGACATTCCTTTCTCCAGCAAAAAGTGTAGTTCCTCATCCAAACATTACAGAATTTTGTCCTAGTGAGCTCCGTGAATTTTATAAAAGTTTCCTCTTTGAATTCGGCGTCAATGGCCTGAAAAGTAGACTATCAACAAAGGATAGTGCCATTTTAAAGGGCACTTTATTTTTCGATTCCAGTTATGCAATGTGGGAAATTATTTTTAAGAGTAGAGAATTTAATGAGTGGATGAATAAGTCGCTAAGTTCTGGCCCAGGATTTGATTTGTTTGTGATTGATAATTGTGGGAATGAAGCAGCTTACGCTTTAGCTCACAAATTTAAAGCAAAAACGATGAGTTATGTCTCTATTTCTCACCTCCTCAGCTGGGATTATGATTTTTTGGGTACGATTATTTAACTATGAATTGGATTATATATTTAATTGGAGAACCATAATTTTATTTCATTCATTCAGAGAGTTCAAAATTAATGTTTAAGTATTCTGTTGTTTTTAATTTTTTGACGTACGCAGGAATCCCCTCGGAAGGGTCATGGCTGCCAGCATTTGTCAATGGAGGAATTCCTGGAGAAATGACAGTTGTAGAGAAAATCCTTAATTTGTTATCTACACTTGGGTGGTATTTTGATTTTACCAGTTACCACTTGCCCAGACTCGATAAATTATCCAGGGAAGCTTTGGGCATGCCTGATATGCCTCCCCTTGACCAACTCATAAAGGAGGAGAGAATTATCCTAGTTAATCATCACTATTCGGATTATTTTGCCAAGTCTGTACCCCCATTCGTTGTTCCAGTTGGTGGAATGCATTTGAAGGAATCAAAGGGAAATTTGACAACAGTAAGCCCTGATTTTGTTTAGAAATGTAGTTAAAATTTTACAGTAGTACTAATTTATTATGCAATTTACAATCTGTGCTTATACATATTAGCAAAAAGGTAATTTTTCAAAATGTTTTCAAAGGAACTTGAGAAATTCATTGACGATGGAGCTAGTGAAGGATTCATGTACATCAGTTTTGGTAGCATCGTTTCAATCTCAACAATCCCACCCGAAACTCTACAAGTATTCTTTGATGCACTGAAAGATTTCAATATGAAATTTCTGTGGAAATGGGAAGGGGAAGCACCGAAAAATTCTCCAAAGAATGTCTTGTTTCAAAAGTGGTTCCCTCAACTAGATGTTCTAGCTCATCCAAAGATCCGGGGATTTATCAGTCAAGGAGGTCAAGTCTCAATTCAACAAGCCATTTTCAATGGAGTACCCATTATTTGTCTACCCGGTAAATATTTTGACATTTCTTCTCCATCATGACAAAATTCAAATATTTCTTGATTTGAAAATATTGACGCAGAAATTATTAGTGCTTTAATATCTTGTTGTTGTTTTGATTGTAACTTCACACAACAGTGAATGGAGACCAGGACTTTAATTGTAGAAGGGCTTCAAAAATTGGGAATGGAATTCCTCTCGAGTTTTCTGAACTCACGGTGGAGACGATCAGGGATGCTATCACAAGGCTGACAGAAGATATCACGTAAGACAAATTAAGTACTATATAATATTTAAACTTTATATTAGGAATTATTAAGAATATGAAAGGCTTGTAAAAAATAATGAGAATCTAAATTACCAGCTATTAATAAACAATTAATTAAATATGGAGCTTAGAATAAACCAGATGAATTTATTCTTATTAATTAAGATTCTTGTAATAGAAACAGAAAGGAGTGTCATAATAAGTCCTAAATTAGTTAAATAATAATTCCAAATTGTTAAGCATTAGAAAATCTGAAATAAATAAATGCATTAAAAATAAAAAAAATAATTAATGCATTAAAAGAACAAAAAATGAATTAAGTATATATATAAAAATATCCTATTAACTTTTTTTCTTAATAAAAATCTCATTCTAATATTTATATTCCCCTTTTTAAGTTTTAACATTAATAGTAGAAAAGGGTTCACACTTTCAACTTTTCTAAAAAAAATTCTATAACATAATCATTCTGTTAATTTAAATTTACCAAATGAATAACTAGTCTATGTTCTAGGAACATTTATTCAAAATATTCATGCCTTTTTTAATAAGCTTCTTATTTTTATCAT
>JAQIVE010005757.1:0-12418 GCA_034698285.1 Sminthurinus bimaculatus | reverse complement strand
ATAATATATCGAAATGTATGCGAGAAAGAAAGAAACTATATGCGAGTATATAAATAAATGCAAAAAAACTATATGAAAGCGAGAGAAAGATAATATATTATACGAGAATGGCGATGAAAATATGAAGTATATTATAACATGAGAAGAAATATTATATTAAATACAAAAACCAATTACACATACATTCCTGTTATTTAATGAGTAGAGTACCAAATTTATTCCAGTTTTAACTACAATGACGGTAAAAGTATTTAACTAAGAATAATAATTATTGTTGTTCTTGTGTCAAAATGTGAATTAGCATAATAATATATATAATAAGGTATTATATTGATGTTTATTGGCAAAAGCATAATAATAATAGTAATAACGATATAACATTACTTATTATATAATTATTATACATAGAGTAATCAATCATAATGCTCATTCGTGGTCGTGTCTATTATAATACTAACTATATAATATATAACAAAATTATGATACATATATAACCTACTTAATAATCATGAAGAAATAAAAAAAGCAATAGTGAACGTACTGTATCATACTTATACTTTCTCCTGTCTCTGCATATTTCTTTCACTCTGGTCTTTTTGGTCCCCTAATTTTGTTTTCTAAAAATATCGTTTTTGCTTTCTTTTTCTTTCTCTGTGGTTTCTTTTATTGACATAGCCGTTTGCCTTTGCAAATGTTTATTTTTTTACTTTTATTCCCTTTCCTTGCTTTCTCTTTATGTTCACATTGCACTTTTATTTATTTGTCGTCATGAATATATATTATACTCATACATACATACTCACAAAATTGCATAACATTTTCCTGATGTACTTTTTCCTGTGCCGTTCTTTTTCTTTTTATAGCGCTCGTTTCTTCATCCTTCATCTCATTCCCAGGTTTATTCTATTTCTCATATTGACATCTTGAGGTTTTTCTTGAGGGGACAACGTCATTGTTTCAGTCATCTGTGTGTTCACTCGTTTTGTCCTTTTTCTCCATTTTGTCTTGGGTTTACCGTTTTATGGCATTTCTTGACAAGCTGAGATGTTTATTTTTTTTACATTTTTTTTGTTCTCAAATATCAACTCAACTCAACATAGAATGAAAAAAGTTGCAGGATGCGCATGTATACGTACATACATTAAATACATAACATTATTGTACATCTGTGTGTATTATATGTAATATGTATGTGTGTATAAAAAACAAACTTTTTATTTCTCTACATTTTTATATTATTTATATTCTATTTATTTAACGTTATTATTTATCATTTATCATCGACATATCTTTTTTGCCTTTCAACTTTTCTTATACATTTTTATATATTGTATTGTGTGTAACAATAATAATATAGTAATATGAAGTAAGTAAGAGTAATAATATACTTACATTAATACAATTTCAAGTACAATATTATATATTTTATAATATTTGATGAGAAAAAAATGCTAAAACTTTGTTATTCTTCTTCTTCTTTCTTGGTATTTTTTAAGAAAATAAAATTTATTTTGCCGTCATCAATTTGTGTTTTTCTTTCGTCTTTCTCCTTTTTCTCCATTTTCTACATATATATTTTTTCCTTCTCTTTTGATTTTCTATCACAGTCTTGCGACTGTGATTTTTCCTCCTTTGCTCGGCTTTGGCTTTGGTTCTGTTTTACTTGCTATTATTTGGCTATTGCTACACATTTTGTAGTCTTTACCCTATACGTGGTAATATCATAATATGTCTGCCTTATCATTTATTGAAAGTTGTACTGTACAATGTAATAACACGAATAAAAACTTCATTTCACAAAATTCTTTTTCCCACGTCACGGAAAGAGATTATGTTCTATGTACTAGGGAGAAAGGGGTACAGAATATAGAGAAAGTCGGGGGGAGAAAAAAGAGGAATAGAAAGATAAACTTGAGACAAAAAGACTCAAAGAAAAGAAATATGAACAATGTATGTATGTATATGAACGATATATATTCCAAGAATAAGCCCAAAAGTCATAATAATAATAATATAGATATAACAGCTTTTATAATTATAGAGCCCTGGAGCTGATGAGATGTGGAGAGAGGACGGTGACTATGTAAACCATGCAATTAGCAGGAAGCAATAATGATGATGAATGATGAAATCATTTTAGCATGATTTATCTTCCGGCCTCACTGTAGGTGCTTAATAGTAACAAAACACAATGATAAAGAGGATAACGATAATAATGACAATGATCAGGACAACCCAAGTGAAAGCAAAAAACACACAAGTAGTAGTTACTCATTTTTTCTTAAATTGTGATTGAAGCATACTTATGCATGGGTTTATACACTGCTCAAATTTTCTTGGTTATTTTTGGCCTCTAGCTCCATACTTAAGAAAAGATATACAATGTGCAAACATTCCCGGGCAAAAAATCCAACGGAGAAAGTTTCTCCGTTCTTTTGCCCAGACAATTTTATGAATCAACCCAAAATTTCATCAGTGTTTAAGTACGCTTGCAGGTGATCAGTCAATTGTAGAAGAAAAAACTACAAGAGTTTACATTTTCACTTGTGTTGGTCCAATAACGGTGTACACTACAATCTACATACAATTTAATCAAGAGAAAAAAAAGAATAAAACGAACCTTGGCCCTTCGATGGAGCACACTGAATCCTCTGAAAACAAAAAAGAAACAGATAAATCGTCATTATTTTTTGAAGAAAAGTTAGAACAAAATATGACTTAAGTGTTAACATATTTCACTTTAGATGATGAAAAATTCCTCGCTATGGTTGGTATTTTTGAATTTTTGCTTACCGATATCGTCTCCACCATGATAGCGGAAGGAACGCTGATTCCGTCGTAATGCCTACACCATTTGCATCAAAATATGTTTAAAATTCATCATTTACGAATGTTACAATCCTCGTAAAAAGTGGTTATTAGTTGTTGTTTGTGTGTTGTAAAATTGTGTAAGATATTAGTAAAAACAAAAGAGTGTCAATATGTGATGTAATAATAATACATAATGAATATATATACTGTGTACATAATTTAAACTACCAACTACGAACAATTGATTCTATCTACATAGTGTAAGTAAGTAGTCTACATGTTATTTTTTCCAAACTACTTTGTTATCCTGTCTACTCTCTAACAACGTTATGCTCGCAAGTTTCTAAAAAAAGTAAAGGAAAAACAGTGGTAGCTGAAGAAATGAAATAAACAAGTTTATATACAGCCACAACAAAAAGTATTCACTGTCTACTTGACCGTTTAATCCAAAAATTCAAAACGAAAAACAACAACACATAGGATCAAAATAAATATGTATCTACGCTTGCAGATTTTTTACCGAAAATACTTCTTATTCTGAATCTATACATAGTATATTACCAATTACTGTCTATGTTAGTTTTTTTAAAAAATCCAAAATCATCAATACTCATGTACATTTTTCAATACATACAAAAAAGAAGAAGGAAGAAGAAAAAGAGAAAGAGAAAAAGGTGCTTGAGAATTGAGAGAAAGTGAAAGAGATTAAAAATTTGTATAAAAGTTGTTAAAAACTTGGCATTTTCAACATTCTCCAGTAAAATTTATTAGTTACAATATGGAGAGGTACGTAAACTGTAGCTGTATGCAGTACAAAAAGATTAGTGGAAATGCACGTAGAAAAAGTTTTATTATAAAGTTACATGAAAAAGAAAAGGTTGTGTCAAGAGAGGGTTTTTCTTTTTTTGAAATTCAAGTTTGAAGCACGATAAAGTATTATTATTATTATATAGTAGACAGAAAACAGATTGGAAAAACTCAAGTTGAACTGAATATAAATATAAAGTGTGCATATAGAGTTATAAAAGTGTGATAATATAATATAATAATTATATGATAATAAAGTATAATGATGATAAGGATATAACGATAATATAATGATGCATACTACAATCTACTCAAGAGGAGAAAAGAAGAAAACGAACCTTGTCTCTACTTCCCTTTTTCTTTTTTGAGACACATTTTCATTTACAATAAACAACAACATCAAAAAGTTCAATTAGAATGTATATGGTAATTTTATAATTGGATATTATTTCATTATTACTCACCTGGAGCGAGAATCTAGGGAACAAAACAAAAATCAAACAATCATTAGCACCAAAAGTCTCAAATGAACAAAGAAAACTTTTGCCCTCCATTGTTTGTCTAATTTTACTATCATCATCATCATCATCATCATTATTATCCGACAAGAACAAGGACGACGTGAAGGAACATCATAATATATTATATTATAATTATAATAAATCCCTCTTTTGATTGAAACATTAGCCCATATAATACAAAAGCAGGGTACACAGTACAAAAACACACACTGATTCTCATGAATGGTGTTCCTGCTTCTTTGGTATAAAGTATTATGAACTCACCGGCGGTGTGTTGGCTTTCTGCCCCCACGCCTCTTTGAAATATGAGGATTGTCTTTCCTCATTGTTTTATTTCGTAGCAGCTCCAGCTGTGTATAAACTCTCTTGAGCTCCGACTGTAATAACATAAAGAAGATTTTCAGTTTCAGCCTCATCATACGCCACACACAAAATCTAACTACAAACTTACATCATACATCAGTTATAAGATAGACAGACAAATAATAGCAAAGTAAATACATATTACGCATCATTAGGGATGTTCGGCATAGCTGAAAAAATTGACAGAGAAACTAAAGAAAGTTCCTAAAGCACAATTGGAAATCAGATGACACACAACCTACTTGCTTAAATACTTACTTACTTGCTACAGTCAAACCTCCTTAATACGTAATGATAAATTCATCTGTCTGTATATTACAGTGTACAATATAAAATTCTATAAATTATACACCTTCCCTTCATCCTACACATGGCCGTGCCAGAATCTTTTCAAAACATGACAAATGTGTGTGCACACAAACATAAATATACAACAGGCAGGCTGGCACACACACACACACACACACACACACATTCATACATTCAAAGCCAAAACTCACCCATTGAGACACGCAAAGGCTATTCTTCAGGTATATTAGTAGTTGCACGTTGCATTGTATTGAGCTGAACTGGATTGGAGTAGAACGAAAGGTTAGGTTGTAAGACTAAGTTTAGAGTAGCCAGACAGAAGTTAAATGTTTCCCTCTCTAATGATAAGATATTCCTTAAAATTGCGTACATCTACTTCAAGTTTACACTATCATATCACTATTCATAGATGAATGTTAATAGAGTACTTACTATTCCACATTATAAAAACGTATAGAGATATAGAGATAGATATTTAGTTGTCCACAACTAAACTTATTGCAATTAGTTTTGATAATATTATTATTATTATTATGTAAACTGCAGTTTTGTCGTTAGGAAAATAATGACTCACCCTTTCCTCGTCCAGTCTGTCCTTCAAATTGAAGAATACGAGAAGACACGAGACGAAGATTCTTTGCTCTCTATTTTTTGTGCCTTTGGTTGGGGTGGCGAGACAACAATATCTTGAGTATACATATGTATGTAGGGGGAAAGACCGCTCTAAGGGTAAGAAAAGAAACGAACATTTTTACTAAAGACTTGTATATATTATATTATTATATATTATGTGTGAAGTTTACATACATAAGTACCATACCGCAAGAATAGGGATAGAACAAAGTATGGGAGGTTTTTCCTCTTAACGTTCCCTCCAACCATACATTATAAGCACGTCATTTATAGATAAGAGTCTACTGGACAATGCATATAAAAACAAGACGGATGTACATATGCGGAGTTCTGAAAAATATGTGTGTATAAACTATAAACCTTACAGTTGAGGTTCAGCTTTCATGCTGTCAGAATATTTAAGTCAGACGATATTGACACTTTTAATATCGACTCAATGGGATTATACACACAAATAAACATATTATGTACCTTGCATTATATACTACATACATTATTCATTATAAATACACACACGGGTAACAATACAGCACACATGAGGGCATCATAATGCAATAAAGTCCATGTGGTACCACATGTGGTACAACTGAAAAAAAGAAAACGTCATCAAGCACCTACACAAACTCATTATCATTATATACTTACAAAGTCCTTCAACGAGGCCTTTCAACCCCGATTTTTTACAATATGAATTTTAGCGATGACATAATTCTCAGGTTGAACATGCTTAAAAACATTTGTCATATTTAAACCAAACACAAAGGAATGAAATACCTATAACCTATACTGTATACAGTAGCATTCTGACTCTTGTTGCTGTGTGAAAGCCAGAAACCAGAATTAGAATCAGTGACATGAAAAATACTCTTGGTTTTCAAAAAATGAGTTTTATTCATTTATATTCTGTTTCCGCTTTCTCCATACTCTTGAATAATAGTATTACAGTATAATATATTATAATAGTATGATTCTTCATTCACGCGCATCTTAAATGTTAATGACATTTCTTATACATACGTAGCTTATTTTGTATTGTGTTTATTTAATAATTTTATTATAAGTATTGTACATACATAAGCACACAAGTTTACATGTTGTGTCTCGTCTCAATCTTTTCAATGCAGAGGGTTTGCTGACAATCGTGTTACACTTCAACAATTACAAGAATATTAAAGTGTAAAGATTTTCAACGAGCTCTCTGTGTATCCGAATTTATATATAATAAACACAAAACAAAATAATGTTATTATACAGAATAATACCTACAATATATATATATATATATATTTATAGTTAATTGATATAACATACTAATAATAATATTGTTTCTCTCATTAACGTAATATTTATTTATTTTCTTTTGTATGTATGTGTATATTATTCTAGTATCACTGAAAAAGTTTACTCTCTCACTCTCTATTTCTACAAATTTGTCTCTATTTACATCATAATTTTATAATTTTAGAATTGATATTGGATATTATATAATAATATAATATATTTATATAGTAAAGTCTAACAACATTATCATAACATTTCTCTCCTTCCCTTTTCGGTTATTCCTTTAGCTTCATAATTAAACTATATTAAATTGCATAATATAGAGGTTTTTCTACAATACATGCCGTAATCATAATAAATCTTTTCTGTGCCATTAACACTTCCAAAGCTTAGTTAGTAAATACCTGCATATCATATTATAATATTATGACTACTAACATCTATAGCATACGTAAATAGCTAGTTTTCATTCTGAGAAGAATATTGTATTTAAAGCAGGAAAGAAACGATTTACGATGTATCTATTCCATAACTTTTTGACAAGTCAAGATCGTTTTTCAAAATGTTTTACATCATATGTACTAACAAAATTCTCAATGATCGTATTTTACACAAAAATGCTACTGGTTACTGATCTAGAATAAAATTGAAAGGTCTTATTTCGATATTATGTATTGCATCTATTCCTCCAGTTTCACGGAACGTTTCTCTATAATAATATGTAATTGAAGTTATGTGAGTTATTCACTCGGAATTGAAAATCGGAAAACTTGGTACACAACAACTACAGTACAATTCCTTTTATATTTTGTATGACATGTATAAGTATAACAAGTAACTATTGACGAGGAAGATTTTTTTTTAAAAGGCTCAAACATTATCCATGTATTATTTTATGCAATTTATACTGCAATCTTTTTTCCTGTGTATGTATTTCTAATTGATGTCTATTCTATGCATAAAAAGAACGAGGAGGCTGTTTCGGGAAAAACTTGCTAGCTAACGATAAGATAATCTATAATGTGGATAATGTATAACATTTAATAAATGCTCCTCAACTCCATTTATACGACACATAAAGCGAAAGAAAAGAAGTGAAGTAACAAAAACAAAAACTACTTTCGGCATTTCAAAATCAGTAAAATTAAAAAATACACTGCGTTTTAAAATATATTATCTTATACGCTTTTTGGTTTTACAAAACAGTTGGAGTTGCTTTTACTAATCTAGCTAGTCAATATTACATACTAGCATAGCTATAAACTACATACTCTGTAGCAATCAGTGATTACTTGAATCGTGTAATGTAATAATGTACATTGTACATGTAACCGTGCATACATATAAATAATTATAATTACTATTTAATATATCAATAATTATTAGTGTTTAGTCTATACGAATAAAATATTACGAATTATATGGTTAATTATAGGACTAAAACATTTTATATAATACATTGTTTTCTTTTAAAAAACAGCGAACAAAACCAATACTAAAAATTATATTATAATAACAGTTCTGTTTTAGAGAACAGGAATAGAGAAGATTTCACTAACTAACAATAATAGTTGGTTTGCTCAGGTACATTAACAAATTAATTAGGCTAATAATTCTTTTTTTTAAGGTTGATAATATTGATATTATACTCAAGTCAAAAAATCATAATCATAAGTTTTACTTAGGTCTACATCTATATTAAATAGCATGTAGGCTAACAGTTCTGTATAATATTTAACATTATTTAACAATAATAAATCAGAGCCATTGTTATTATCATTCGACTATACTTACGAGTATGATAATGTAGCTATGTACATAGTAACAATAAAATGTGCATAAGAATTAAATGACTTTCTTTCATTATTACAATAAAAAATAAAAACCTTAGTGTATACCATTACTTACAATAACTACTATAATAATAATTTCTGCAAAACTGTAATTAGTATAATAAACAGTTTTTTTACAAATTGAATAATGATGACGAATCAAAAGTATCAACTATATGTGGGAAACGAACCCTGAATATTTGGAAAACTGACTAAAAATACGATCTTTGCTTGTTCCACACAAAAATAGTATTCATCAGCGTTATGCTATATAATATTTCAAAGTCATTCTAATAAAAATGTTTTTCATTTTTTTAACAATTTTTCTCTTTCGTTCTACAGGCTTACTATAATGATATAATAATATAATATAGATTCTACGGTAAAGATTCAAGATTTCATAATAATACACATTGAATGATATATTATGAGCTATCAGGTAAGAGCCGCATGAAAACTCAAGTTCCCCTGGCTGATAAAATAGACCTGCCGTTTATGTAATTTATGCTTATTAATGGTTGTTCAACAGTACATAAATAGTATTTTGTCTTACGAGGAACCTTTAAAGTGACACAAACATGCTGAATGTACCATTAAAAAATTGAATCTTTTTGCAAGGGTTTACAACTTACGTGAAAGTATGATCATGAACACATCTTAGGTTTACGATTTTCGTACGGTTCTTACCTTACCTTAGAGTAAGTATATGTTATTATTATATACTTATTCTAAGGTTCTTAGAGTAAAATACAGAAATAATTTTTCCGGTCAATAGGACAAATGTTTGTAATAATACACAACATATCATTATGTATTATTTATGTTTCAAACATTCGTACAGCTATAGTATAGGTAATATTACTTATTTATGTTTTCGAGATTTTTCCAGTTCTCATACTATTTAGCAATACTCGTTACTAATCGTAAATACGAATCGCATTATTCCTTCATAATATAACAATAACTTAATAACTCCTATTATTATTAAATTTTTATCATATCATGCCTTGTTAAATTTATCAACAATGACCATTTATACTTTGTTTTGCATAATTCATCATATTTTGAGAACTGGAGTTACAACACAAACAAAACAAGAAATCTTAATCTTCATTACGTTCACTGTCATATAATACCATGCAATGTATACATTTTGGAAAATAAGACACACAGCTTTGCAACGTGGATTTATATTTGTTGTTTGTCATATAATTTGTAATAATATAGTTACGACTATACTACAACAGGTATATTTACATACTATGAATTTAATGATATTTAATAAACTATTGCGGGGACGTGTCTATTCAAAATTACTATATTAAGAAGAAAATTTACCGGGATATTTCTGTAAAGTTTGTTACAATCTGTTTCATATTTCCGAAGTGAAATATGCGTTACCGTGCTATTCATTTTTAGTAATAATTATTATCATTATAGTTCTTGGGAATAAAAATACGGCAATTAACTTTCGCCGTTTTATTTTAGACTCTTGTTTTGCTTTGTTTTTGTAGTTCATGGATTGCTTTAAGGTGATGCAAGTATTTTTAATAAGTATTCTAATATAGTTCATAGTTACGCTTTTCTTTGTAGTATTCACTTTCCCCGTTTGTTTGATTCGGTTCCTATCAGTCTACATTGTTGTAAAATCAAATCAAATTCCATTTTGTCCTCGGAATCCACCTTTTGATGTACGAAATTTACCTATTATGTTGCATATTTTTATAGCAGGCCCTAAAGGAATGAAATACATGTTTAGTATTACATTATGTAACTATTTATAAATCCATATTATTATCATCAAATAAATACAACGGGTATTATGATTATGATATATAAAAAAGCTGTACCTAATTTTAGACCCATGTATTTCATCATCATATCAGAATTAAGGAGAAGCATAGCCTTTCCATCGATTTCCTTCAAGAAAACAAATAACAACATATTATTACATATAATAGGAATCGTTTTTGTCAAAATTTTAAAAATTATTTTAGGTATACAGCGAATACAGTATATTTTGTACGCCAGTGCTAAATACTTACATGTTTTCTAAAAATGTCGGCATGAACAGCCATATTTGAATCGCTATTTTCAATATTTTTAATAACGTCTTCCACAGACCATTCACTAGGATCAGATGGCATTGCAGAGAGTTTAGGACTACTAGTGGCAACAGCGGATGCTCCGCTTCCTGTTCTTGTCTCGCTTGAGGATGATGATGATAAAGATGTTGACCCTGCTACTTTTCCAGTATTTGTCGAGGCAATATTTGGTGGGGAGACCGTTGTTTGAGGTATAGACTTTTGATTTTGTTGCTGATGATGGCTAACCTGAGGAGAAGCCGGCTGTTGGGATTGTGATGATCGTTTAAATACAATCGCTGAATTTGAATTAGCCGAATTATTTTGAGAAGTTGACTGTGGAGGTGAAACGGTGGTCATTGCTGCATTTGCTGATGCCGGATTACTTTTATTTGGAGCGGTAATAGGCGTAAGATTCGAATTAGAAATATTTGTCGTAGCATTGTAATTAGTTGAAATGGGATGATGACTTTGACCATCTACAGCTAAAAAATATATATTCCAAGTTTTTACTAAAGTAATTACACAAAGTTTAAAAATTTTAAATGTCTGAAAACCGAAATGAATATAAAATACAAAATAACACGAAAGCTGCTTACGAGTCGTTTTGGTCATTTTGGGTGATTTTTGCACAGTTGAATCTGATGGAATTGGTTGGGTTGCTACTCGCTTCCGCGACACACTTTCTTCCACTAAAATTACAAAGAAAATAGATGGAAAAATATGTTAGTAATGAACACTGACGAAATACAAAAATATCAATCATACCATATAACATATTGTTGTTGTTAATGACTTAAAAGTGATACAATTTTAAAATTATTAGCAAATAAGGAACCTTTTCTGGCGTTATTCTTCTTACTGACACAGGACGAGCACGGTTGACTTAAAGCCTCCTGGAAATTTACGAGGTTCTCACATGCGCCAATATATTTCATGAGATTTCTGATTTCATTCTCAAACTCAATCATATTATCAAATTTTTTCTTTCCAATTTTTATTTTAGCTGAGGGAGAAATCATACACTCATTTAAAGTATGGACGAGACGAATAAATAGTTCATCCATTGTTCCGATCATTCTGGGTACATGTCTCTTCAATTTTACACCCTCAACATTGCCACACTCACAAAACATGTTGATAAATATTGTTTTTTCTGGTTCTGGTTTAACTTCAGCTTTTAACTGTGGAGAGGCTTGAGGAAAACTTGGATTGTTGCTCATGACTGAAGTTACAGAAGCAGAGTTGTTATTACTGTTTGTATTTGCACTTCCTCCAGTAGTAGTTTTGGCCTTTGGTGTAGCAGCTACTGCTCCAGTTGCACCTATAAATATTGTACAGAAAAAAAAAATTATAAATACATATTATATATAAAAACAACAATAATAATTTGACCCCTAGTATTTCATCTCTAAGATTGAAAATCAAACTATTATTCGTTTTCTTATGCATTAGATATTAGTAATATTTTATATTTTAATTAAAAATTGAAATTAACCAAATCCGCCGGCAAATTGAAATCAGAATATAATCTAATACGTAATACGCTTGCCTTTTTCCAAATTTTCAAATTCATGTTTGATGGTTATAGAATCTCTAACTAAGGGAGACACCACTCCAATTTTCCTACTTCGTGGTTTACCTTTTTGACCTGGTCGTTGCAGTTGATGACCAGATAATTTGCACCATCCAACTGGGAAAATGTCTCGGGAATCGAATGTAGTCCTAGTAGTCAGGAAATGCACAGAATTTAATTAGATTGATAGGCTCTTAATTC
>JAQIVE010005756.1:0-12427 GCA_034698285.1 Sminthurinus bimaculatus | reverse complement strand
CTAGTAGAAAATATAAAATTTAATATTTTTTGAAGAAGAATCTTGCCTCTTGCCACTTGCCCTGTTTTTTTCGACTTTTGAACTTCAAAAGTTCAAAAAAATCATGGCGGTTAAACTTTTTGTCTACAACAGTAGACAACTTTTTGTTGTAGACAAAAAGTTTAGCCGCCATGAAAAGAATAAATAAATAAATAAATACTTCGAAAACTGGAACATGTAAAATGTAAACTATTTAGTTGCTGACTGCTTTAACGGATCACGGCAAAACTGAATAGATTATTTACTGATGGAAAATGGAAAATGTGTACCTAATAATGCTAATGTTCATATTAATTACCTTGCATTAGGTACTTTTCAGTTGTTGTTGTTGAGAATATTTTTTACTCCAACCTTTCGAGGTTTCCAGTTTTTCCAGTTGTTTTGCTTTAAGATCCAGCTCTATGTTGCATACATGAAAATATTAGAAGAGCTCCTTGACTTTTGAACCGATTTTGCGGTTTGAAAAGCTTGTTTTCTGTTTTCGGTTGTTTTCGGGACTAAAAAGACAAAAGACCACTTTATTGTCTTTCTCTTTCTCTCACTTTTTACCTCTGCTTAATTTTTGCGATGTATTTTCAATTTTGCAAATACTATTCGCTAAAAGTGTGTTATGTTTATCATGCCTTGAGTAACTGAGTAACTTTTAATTGTGGGTGGCAAAATCAATATAGTGAGTCCTACTTACACATTACGTATTAAGTATTAAGTACTTACTTACACAATTTTCTGTCGTGCATTCAGATTTCAGATTGTATAATATTATTATGAGAGTGCATAGTGCATACTTAATACTTAATTAATATTTTTACGGCAGTTGGAAGTGTTAGAAGTTAGAAGTTAATTTCCACAAAAGAAAACGGTCGTGTGTATCAATATCATCAAGGTGAATTATATTTTATTATTGCAAATATAAAAAAGGTGCATTAAACTGGTTTTATTACTGGTTCTATTACTGGTTTTAAATGATAAATGATTATAGGTATTATGGTAGTAATACTTTTATTTGTGCCTGTTCTTTTCTCCAATTTTGTAGTTGTTTGTTGTTTGCTTACATAGTTTGTAAATTTAGATAGTCGTACATTTAGATATTTTTCATTATTTTTCTACTGATTTTTAATTTCCATAGTTTCAATATGTCTGGCCTACCCGATAGAATCTCAACCGGTTCATCTGTTCCCAGCACTGCTACTAGTAATGCAAGTGTCACAGAAGCAAAATACAAAGAAGAATGTTCATCAGTTACTCGCAAAGCAAGACTTAAGCAGCAGCAACAGCAAGAAATCATCATTGAATCATCACTCGAATTAGAATTGTAAGTTTGAAACAATGAAAAATAATAAAATAGTTCATTTAATTGCCAATATATACATAGTCGTTTGATATATTTATTTTATGTATTGTATTATAACTTATAAGATAACTTTGAAACACTATTCGATAATCTAAATTATTTTTTTTAATAATTCCCGAATACTTCTTACTTATGATAGTTTTTGAACTTTCTTGTAGGAAGGAAATAAAAGTAAACTTGGAGCGAGTAAGATGTGTTGTAGGTGACAGCTGTAACTTAACATGTGATCGATGCTCCAGTAAATTCACCAGCCTGTCCAAACTCTTCCAGCATCTCACTATTGGAAAGTCCCAAATCAAGAATGAAAATGACAATATATCAATATCATCATCTCATACCAATAACACTTCTAACACTGCAACCGATATTATGACGAGGAAGACTGTCAATGTCAAAGGTATTCTGAAAACCTCTCAAAATATGAATAATGGACAAGATAGGAGAGTGGCTAAAAAAAGAGTTCGTTTCAATGACCAACGGCAATATGAACCCGATCCAAAGCCATTGATTATTACAATAGAAGAGGATTCAGAAACAGATTTTTTGGATGTTGAGGATGATGATGATCCGGCTGAAGATAAAAATTTGGATCCTTCATCATTTACAGCAGAATCTCAAAGTCAAAGAGGCATCAATGATATTGCTCATTTTCCAATGGACCAAGATGAAGAAGAGCCTGAGACAGAAGAAGAAGACAATGCTGGAGAAGTAGCAGCAGTAAATCCAAATACCGTGAAAACTCCTTTATCACCTAGTAATAATGAGAATCTCACAGTCCAGTCCAATTCCAACTCCGATAGTAACACAGGGGAAGTTCGAATTAAATGTGAAGTGGGTGGTTGCAATTACACCTGCAAACGGACCTTTTCTCTGTTGAAGCACATGAGTAGTCAGCATAATCAGCCTTCTGAAACCGGGGGAATTGTAAGCACTGATTTTGTCATTTAAGTAACTGAACTAACTTAAGTATTTAATTAAATTATAAATTAGTAGAGCTCAATTTTTGTTTTACTCGATACATTTTGTATTTTGACTGCTCTTGTCAAATAACAAACTTTATATTGCTTATCAGTGTTCAGTGTTAACTATTATTGCTTATTGTAAGAAACTCCATCGTATAAATAAATATTTTACAATATTATTTATATTTAATATTTTTTAATCATTGATAATATTTACAGGTAAAAACTAGAAAGTGGAGTACAAGACTTCGGAGTCGGCAGAAAGCTGAAAGGCAGCGACAAAATCATCATCAGCCACAATCACATGAACCTTCTCCAGCTCAAAGTTCAACTAGCTCTAATAAAAGTGAGCATGATCATGAGCCATGAGATTCCGAAATCGGGGTTTGAGGATAGAATTCCGTTTCAACAGCTCAGGTGTCATAATATTAATTGACTTACTTAATTTACTTAATATTTTATAAGTCTGATAATTAATTAACGAATAACGACGGAGGTGTGATTTAAATGAACTAAGGCGTGTAGGTTATAGGTTTTAGTATATAGTATAGGTTATAATTTCGGTGTATGGACTATGCTATGGTGTAAGTCTATAGCCCAGTTTTGCCTTCTACGATACTCGATATCAATTGAGCATTTTTAATGAATTGACATTTTAAAATTATTGACTTAAAAAAAGGATCCTGTCCTTTCAATAATACCTATAATAACGCATCGCCAATAAATCCTCCTACCAACTCCTTATTTTCCACATGATATTATAATAATATATCGTAGAACGTATTATCCTAGTTACTGTTAGGTACTTAATTATTAAAATACTAAAATGAGATGCACAATTTTCTGATCAATTGAAGCAAGTCGTTATCTTTGTAAACAGTAACAATCCTCAGATTACTGATTACAAAGTTGACAAAAGCCATGATGCATGCTTAAAACTTGTTAATGTTAGAGAAAATGTCTATACATCATTACAATTGATGTTGTAAGATATTACTAGTTATATTATTATGAGGTTAATGAATTGTAATAATTGCTATTAAGTTTATTATGATGTATTACATAACTATGTTAAAAAATAACAAATTGATTATCTGACGTTACACGCTTCCCTACGATTAGTGTATTTTTTAGTAGTGCAAGGTATTAATATGTCTAGTCGCGGTAGCATAAGTACTCAGTATTTAATGCTGTATCGATAGTAAATTTAACAATAATGTTGTAAATATTTAACTAATTTATTATTATCTTATTTTTTATCCTATACGTGACGAGTACATAAGATAAATTGTAAAATGTAATTCCATTGTCAAGTTGACGTTAAATTCAGTTATGTTATGAAATAAAGGTCAGCTTTTTGTTCTTGCAGAGAAATGAAAACATGAAACTTAATCAATTTTAAGATATTACAGGCAATAGGTAGGTAACTTATAAAAAGTTCTAATAGATCTAATCGTAAGATCTAAAGTCTAGAGTCTATAGAGTCGGAAAAAGTAAACATTTTGAGGCTTGAGACACATTTTTTACCAACATTTTTTAAAAATTTCCATGGGTCTTATCATGGCGGCTAAAATTTTTTACCAGAAACTAAAAAAAATGAAACTTATTAGTTTCATTTTAGCATTTTTCATTTCATTGCCAATTATTTATCGGCAATCGTCAAACATTTTTTCTTTTTTCTATTGAATATCGAAATCTGTGATCTGTGTACTTTAGTGCAGGTAGTTTTTCTTGCCGTTCTTGTTCCTTGTGTTGTGAGCGTTTCGTCCGTACTTTTGCTTTTTTTCTTCATTTTATGTTCAGAATATTATCTTGCACATAAAGCCTCCAGCCTCCGTTAACACACTTGTCCACCATTTCTTCACTGCTTTCCCCCGAAGGTACACACAACACACACAATGAGGTAAGGAAGCTCAACTTTTTTTGTACTTTATCATATGATAAATTCTCCGCTATTTTATGCTTTCGTTAACGAGTATTCCCATCCTTTTTTCTCGTTGCAGTATTCGCTCATCACCACCGAGATCGTTACCACAAAGTGAAGAGGACGTTCCCTCCCAAGATGAACCAGATTCCCACGTCCGCAAGAAAACGGCCGAGGTCGGCCCAAATAGTCTGATTGACCGGCTGAAACTCATCGCGTTTTTGGTTGCGATAGCGTGTATACTTTCTAGTGCGTATTTTTACTTTATGTTGTTCCAACCACATCCTCGTCCCAAAACGTTAAGTGACCACAAGAGCGTGCCACTGGTTCTGGTTGTACCAAAGCGGGAAAATGGCATGGCGTGTGACCTTCCAGACCTCAAACCCTTCGACCCCATCATTCTACCGTTTGTGTTTCATCCAAAACCGGCCAACTGTCAAGAGACTCATCCCCGAATTTTTGAAAGTGACCTCAACAGAACCGTAATTCAAGTAGCAGACCCCGGTCGATACGGCTATTCAAAGTGTTGCTATCACCACTTTCAAAAGGTCAGGGGTCTCGACCATTCTGCCAAGTAATTAAAATGTTATGCAAAGAAAACTTTTAATATTGTATGTATGTATAAATGTAGTATTTCAACAACTGTAGAGTTTGCTTGATTGATTTACAGATACTCGGAGAATTGTACACTAATTACTGAAGAGAGGACGTCGATAAATCCACCCATTGAATTTATTCAAATTACTTGTTTCAATGGGAGTGAAATGGTTCCGGTGGATTACTTTGGGTTCACACCACTCAAAACCCCGATGGGATTTGCAAGTGGTGGGCAACAGCTGCTATCAGGCCTAATACACAAAAGTATGTGTTTACTACCTAATAATAAGTTGTATAGGTCAATATTTCTAGATTCGTGACCTCTTTGACCTTATTTATATTATGTGTACAGGAAAAGTTGTACTGCAATGTTTCGTTTGGTTTCAGTTAAACAAGCCGTGACCCCAGACAAAAAAACGCGGCAGGTCAACGTGGTCATTTTAGGGATTGATGCCGTCAGTCACATGAATTTTCAGAGGGTGATGCCCTTGTCCCACGCCTATTTGACCAAAAACCTGTCAGCAGTGGGCATGTCAGGCTACACAAAAGTGGGCGACAACACTTGGCCTAATTTTCGTGAGTTTTTTTTTGAACATCATTTTTTATTATTTTCAAAAAGCTTTAATTAATTTTCTCCATTAACATTTTATGTACATTTTACGTCAACAGTCCCGGCCTTTACTGGCCTTTCTGAGGGAGAGGCAGAAGCCGTGTGCCATTTCACGGGTTATGACAGTTGTCCGTTGATCTGGAAGCACTTTTCCCGCCAGCGCTATCTCACCGGATATGCAGAGGATGCCTACATTATCGGGAATTTCGTCATCCTCTCAAGCCAAGGGTTCAAAAACGCCCCCACAGACTACTATTACAACACCCTCACTTTTGAGATGGACATAAACGTGGGCCACTCCATGAAGTGGTGTTATGGCTCCAGACTCTCCTTTGAGATCCTCCTGGACTTTATGAAGAAAATGGCCTTCAACATGAACAAGGTTCAGAGATACTTCCAGCTTATTTGGGAAACTGCTTTAACCCATGACGAATTGAATGGAGGAATGGTGGGTGATCAAAAGTTGCTGGAAACCTTGACCTGGTTCAAAAAAGGAGGTTATTTGGATGATACTGTCTTAATCTTGATGAGTGATCACGGAATGCGGAATGGGGATATCACGGAAACTCTTCAAGGAAAACTGGAATCCCGGATGCCCTTCCTCTACTTTACCTTCCCACCTTGGTTCATCGAGGAATATCCAAGCGCGGTGAACAACTTGAGGAGAAATGCAAAGATGCTGACCACGCCCTTTGACCTCCACAGCACCTTGGTTGACCTGGCGGTTCTTCGCCGAATTTCAAACGAAAATTTGGCCCAACGTCAGAAAGCCCTGTCGCAGAAGAAGGGGAAAGATCGTCCGAGAGGTATCAGTTTGTTCCTGAAAATTTCCAAAGAGCGGGATTGTGACCAAGCGGCGATTCCAGAGGCCTGGTGCGTCTGCCGGATAAGAAAACCCGTGAACGACACAAATAATAATAGTTTGGTGAAGGAAGCGGCTGAACAGGCTGTGGAATTTATCAACGCACTGCTTCGTCCCTTCCCGCAGTGTGCCCTGCTGAATCTGAATTCTATCCACAACGCTCAAGTAATCGAAAGGAAAGATTTTCTTGTCCAGAGTAATTCGGGGGAAGGCTACCACTCTTACAATAGTCCGCCAGCCCCTCAGCCGGTCACGTATTCCGTCTCGTTTTCCACAAGTCCAAGCAATGCCATCTTTGAAGCGACGGCCACCAGGGAAATAAACGGTAGTTGGACAACTTTACCAGATATTGCGAGAAATAATTTATACGGAAATCAAAGCTTTTGTGTCGACAATACTTATTTGAAACTGTTTTGTTTTTGTAAGTGAGTTTTTGAACGTTACTTTTTGTTGTGTGTTTGTTATGCGGTTGAATAAACCTAAATTGATTGTTTTTGTTCCTCTTCAATTATCACGATAAAGCGTCCGATTGATTGCGCCAAATAATTTCCAAAGAATTCCCAAAACTATTGAATAATTCGCTACAACTGTCAAAGAATTCCAAAAAACAACCAAAGATTTTTCCAAAAATATCAAACAAACACAAAGAGTACAAAGATCAAATTTGTTTACATGCAACATCTGCACTTTTAAAGGAATCTCAAACTATCATCGAACGATTCCCTAAGCAGAATTCACAAAAAGATCAAAATTCCTACATTTATCAAAGAATTCTCAAATCTTATCAAAGTATTCCCTAAATTTATCAAAGAATTCTCAAATCTTATCAAAGAATTCCCTAAATTTATCAACGAATTCTCAAATCTTATCAAAGAATTCCCTAAATTTATCAACGAATCCCCTAAATTTATCAAAGAATTCCCTAAATTTATCAAAGAATTCCCTAAATTTATCAAAGAATTCCCAAAAATCGTCGAAGAATTGTAAAGCTAGCATTGGTCATCATGGCGGCTAAACTTTATATCCTTTACAGGTTATGCCTTCCATAAGAATTTTAGCCGCAATGCTATTTTGACTTTTGACTTTTGACAAGTTCCAGATAGATTCCAGACGATTTCTTGTTGCTATGGTTGGTGTCGATACATTTTACATTTTTGATTGTTGATTGTTATTTGCTATTGCCAATGCAGTATTTAGTTGTCAATTGACAATCGTCCACCAGTTCCAAATTCCAAATTCCCAAATGCCAAATGCCAAATACTGGAATAATGTTGAAAGGACAGAGGAGAGCGGAGGTCGCTAAAATTTCCCTACTTGTGCCTCCTCTTGCTCTTGCTCTTGTCACCGCCACGTCATCGCATCATTATCGTCATTGACACTGATGTCGACATGCCTGATTCAAAAAAAGCTACATAAAGGATGTCCCGAAGTTGTAGTAGCACAGGATGTGGCAGCGGCAGTGGTGGTAGTGGAACCGGTTCGACCTTTGAGGACACTTTTTCTGACCCTGGCTTCTCCAAAATCGAGGTTCAACTCTGGCCCTGGGAATACCACCACTATGTTCCCCCCGGCTGTCCGGAGCATGCTGACCTCTTTGATTGTCACCCGAACAAAAGGTGTGACTCCTGTGTGCGACGACAGCAACAACAGCAGCAGCAACAACAACGCTCCTCCATGAGAGGGATGGGTAGCTGTCGAAATCACAGTCGAATGTCGTCTCAGACCGGAGGAGGGGGTGAAAGTATGTGTCACAACCAGTGTCGATGTCAGGACCATTGGGAAGGTCAAAGTCAAGGTCACTGCTATCATCACCAGCATCAACAATACCCACACTACAACTTTAGCGGGCCCACCTCCTCGACGATCCCAACGCCCTCCTCCTACCGCTCTCGCTCCAGATCCCGGTCCATGTCGTTATCCATGTCCATGTCCCAGTCTCAATCGCACTCCCAAGGAACGAGGTCATCCGGCAAGTCCCAGAGTAGGTCATCGAGGAGGTCAAAGCATCCGACTCTGTCTTACTCAACGCGCCGAAAGGTCATGAAGCACCGCTCTTCTCAACAGTCCTTGTCCAAGTCACGGCTGAGGAGGTCAAGCATCAAGTCTGTGAGGTCATTGTCAAGATCAAGGTCAAGAGTCGGGACAAGGTCAGGGTCACGGTCAAGTTGTGGGTTAATCTGTACAGAGTGCTGTCAACAGTCTCAATCCGCTCATTTTGAGCTGGGCCCCTGCAAAATATTTCCCTACTTGACATGCTACGTCTGCTCCTCGACCACGGACGAGATCCTCAAGTACTGTCGGGACTGTCAGCTCCTCCTTCAGCATTGTCAGCACGGAGGTCAACTTGAAGAGCAGGGCGACAAAGTTGACCTTGAAATTCCCGGTCAGGGTCAGGATCAGGGTCAACCACAAAAACAACATGAAGAGGAAGGTCGGCAGCAAGAACTCCCTCAATTTCAATCAATTCCTAGAGGTCGTCATCATCACTACCAAAGTAGGGACAAAGGTCACAGGTCACACCCCCTGACCTCAACGGACAGTGACTACTCTCTGCCTGGAGGGAATCGAATCGCCTTGGTTGAAAACAAGTATAGTAATAATATTCGCTATAGGAATCGAGCCACCAATTTGCACTCTCTACCCCCTGGAGGTCAAGGTCAAGGTCACGGTCAACTCCAACTTCCCGCCACCACCAAAACCAAGTCAATGTCTAGAACGAGGACGAATTCGAATCAGCTCATCAGCTTCCAGAGTCATCACCCCTTTTTTAACAGTCATCCGGAGCCCGAAGCTGACCAGCAAAGGGCGGCGGAGCAACCCCAATTATTATTACCGAATCCAGGTCAGGGTCAAGGTCAAGGTCAAAATCGATATTTCAACTATTACTCCGCCCCACGGGAATTTCACCCCCGTCGTGACCACGATAATGAAAATGAAATTGAAATTGAACGTGAACTTGAGCTGGGGATGCAAAGACGGATGGACATGGACCTGAACATGAATTTGACCTTGATGGAGAGCCAAATGTCCAGCTCGAATAATTCCCAGTGTGACCCTATCCATCATCATCAGCAGGGTCAACAGTATGACCTGGAAAAAATTCAGTACAGAAGGCCCAAGTCAAAATCAAAGTCCAGCTCGATGGGAATGGACAAGTTTTTGGGGGCTGCTCCGTTTTCTCCTCCATCTCGGAAGAATGACGAGGGGTCAACCGGCGAGGACAAACAGTTGACCTTGGGTTTGAGCTACATCAACCCCAACAATGAAGGTTGTGCAGGGGTCAAGTTGAGCTCCAACGGTAATTCTGCTACCTTTAATTCCAAGTCGAGGAGGAAGAAGAAGAAAAACAATCAGAGGGCTCAAAATCAAAATCAAAACCAGTTTGGTGACCCTGGTAAAATGACCTTGTCCAGGTCAATGTCCATGGAAGTGATCCAGGAGAATCTTCAAAATTTGTCGAGTTTTCCTGTAAATTCCCCAATTTTCCTGTCACCACGCGAATTAATAATGCAGCAGCCAATAAATGACCTGGAGATTCCAGATCTAGATCAAGATCTAGGTCAATGTCAAGGTCAGGGTCAATTTGAAACTGTGGAGGTGCAGGAGGAAATGATTTTACAGCAATATCAGGAACAGGAACAAGAAACTGTAGCTTCTCCCCGGTGTCAAAATCAAGACGAAGATTATGGCCAACTTGAAATTCTAGGTCAAGGTCAATGTCAGGAGGAGGTTCAAATTCAAAATGAAGGCTTTGAAGAGCCAGAGGCGCCTGTTGCGGCTGAGTCAATTCCGACTTCAACACAAACTCCAACTCCAGCCTTTATTGACCCCGAACCGGAAATTGTTCCGGAGGTGACCTCCGTGACCTCTCCCGCCCCGATTTTGACTGCGCCCGAAATTCCAATTCCGATAGCTCCCGTCGTTCCACCCACCGTCGTGACCACAACCTCGAAGAAAGGTCGTGGGAAGAATATGAAGAAGAGGGCAAGAGCGCTGCTCCAGCAGCAACAACATCAACAAATGCTGCTCATCCAGCAACAAAAAATGTTGGAACAGGAAGAACAACAAAAACAACAGCGGGCTGCTGAGGCCCTCGAAATTGAGAAGTTGAGGGAAAAGGAAGAGGAAACTCAAAATCAAAATTCGGGTAACGTTTTGCTTCCCTCCGAAATCAAAATCGTAATTCTGAAAAAATGTCATTAAAATTTTTGTCAATTTACAAAAAATGGAATGTTGATTGCAGGTGAAAAATCGGATCAAACCGAAAAAGAAAAGCAGTCAGAACGGGAAAATTCGGAGGAAATCCGAATTTTAACGCCGCCCATCGAAATACCGAATTCGGATCAAAATCAAAATTCCTCAAAGTCCGTTGCAACATCACCAGATCAAATTGAAAACCTGTTGAAAAGGGAGGCGGTCAAGCTAGTTCAAAAGCGACAGGGTAAAGGTGGTGGACAGATAACTTCCAGTGATGAAGAGGTCAAAGTGGAAGGTCAAAGTCAAGGTCAAGGTCAGGTCAAGGATGCGAATTCAAATAGCACGGTAAAAGTCCCCGAGGAGACAACCGGGGGTAACATGGACAAGAATGGCAAGAATAATGATCCTGACCCTAACACAAAGTCCAGGTCCACCTCGACCTCGACCGCTGACCCCGAAACGCCGACCATCGTGCAACAGATCCGGGAGTTGGTGGAGAGTTTGAAGGCATTCGGGGTCGAGTCAAATAACAGTGGCAATAATAATAATACCAGCTCGACGGCCCCTCCTCCTGGTGGGCGGAAAGAGGTGACCCATGTGGAAATTCTTTACCCTTTCAGCAGTCACCTGGTTCTCCAGGATGCCAAGGGAAAGCCCTTGAATACATATACAACTGACAAATTACGCCCGTTCCCCATGGGTCAAAGGTCATGCCCGGGTGGAGGGTCAACGTCCCAGTCCAAGTCGGGTATTCCAGGTATTAATGATTGAAATTAAAATACTAAAATATCAATTTTTTCCAAAACATTTTTTCTACGCTCCTTTAGTTTCAAAAAATATTAAAAACTTAACTATTTGACCTTTGACCTCTTAAAATAGGTTTGAAGCGGGCACTCGACGCCTGTCGAAGTAATCGACAGAGACATGGTTCCAATTCCCAAAATGGAAAGACAAGTGAAAAAAATGGAAATGGCGGCTCCTCCTCCTCTAGTGACGATGACCCGGACGACGAAGAGAACGACAATGACGATGGGACTGGGTCAGCCCTGGCCGCTCTCTCGGACTCCACCTCGACCTTCATCTCGGTCACTTCTACCAGCTCGTCCACCATCAGTGTCAGGGAAAAGCTTGATGAGGACACGGTAAGAATCAGAACTAAAACAATAACTTTTCGATTCTATTTCCGACTTTGAGTCCTGACCTGATTGGACCTGACCTTTGACCTTTAACTACAAAATATTTATTATGGCACCTTGTTTCTTTAGGAGATTTATCTGGCGCTTATCCCCGTCATTATCGAGGACTGCCCTGAGAGCACCGAGAGACGAGTTAGACGCCGCAAAGGGGTCCATGTTGACGCCAAGGATGTCGCAGTACAAGTTTCCAAGGATGAACTACTAGATGAATAGCTGGCTTTTATTTATTTAAATCTAAAAATGCTTGATTTTTTCAGTTCCTTGTTTAAAATTGTTGCAATTTAAGGTACTTTTTCGACATCTTACTTAATTATTGGGAAGAACTTAACATAAATTATAAATATTAGTTTAGCGTTAACGGTTAAAGTTTTTAGATGAAAAACTTATTTTTATGGTTTACGGTTTACGATAAATTAGAATAGATGATTAGATAGAACTTGACAAGAGAATATTCCAATAATACATTGAAATGATATTTTTTAACCTCAAAATTCGTAAAACGCTTTTTTAATTTTTAAATTATTTTTCAAACAAAAAATGCAAAGCAAACAAGGTTCT
Organism: Sminthurinus bimaculatus; assembly: GCA_034698285.1. Taxonomy (NCBI): domain Eukaryota; kingdom Metazoa; phylum Arthropoda; class Collembola; order Symphypleona; family Katiannidae; genus Sminthurinus; species Sminthurinus bimaculatus. Next base: position 131 of record JAQIVE010005756.1, on the reverse strand, counting down.
TGACTTTGGAGATCGACACGCTTTTCCGTAATCTCGAAAATACAGGCAACACTATTTTCTATTTTTTACATAGTAGCGAATCGAACACTCGAACACGCTCGAACACGTATGCTTATACATTGTGTAAGATC
>JAQIVE010005755.1:0-12427 GCA_034698285.1 Sminthurinus bimaculatus | reverse complement strand
GACAGACAGACAGACGGACGGACAGATCCGTCCAGATTAGTAGGGTAGCTACGCTAGCTTCGCTACCCTAAAAACGGTGGTGCCAAAAAATTAATGTTGTTTATTTTGTAAATGGCGCCATAATTTTGTTTGGCTTAATTTTAACTATTCGAATTTACTATAGTATAATTTGGTTTGAAACTGGTACCATGAATTTGCTTTTGGGAATTTTAGAACAAAATTGGGACCATATCAACACAGATTTGCTTTGAAACTTTACCATATTTTGTTTAAAAGTGGTACCTTATTTTTAGTTGAAAGGGGTACCGTATTTTTTTTTTGAAAGTGGTACCGTATTTTTACTTGAAAGTGGTACCGTATTTTTACTTGAAAGTGGTACCGTATTTTTACTTGAAAGTGGTACCCTTTTTTTTACTTGAAAGTGGTACCGTATTTTTACTTGAAAGTGGTACCGTATTTTTACTTGAAAGTGGTACCGTATTTTTAGTTGAAAGGGGTACCATATTTTTACTTAAAAGTGGTACCGTATTTTTACTTGAAAGTGGTTCCGTACTTTTACTTGAAAGTGGTAACGTATTTTTACTGTAAAATATACCGTGATTTTTAACAGTACATTTCAGTACTCGAATTTTACCAAAGTTTGAAAATGGTGCCAAAATGTTATTAATGGTACCACAAAAGTATTTATTTATTAACAAAAACTTTTTTATCTTGAAGGTGTCAGTCAATTCACCCCAACGTGCGGCACTCTCTCACAACCCATGATTACCCCATTTTGGGCGGATGTTGACACGAGGAATGGAGGTGACGTCTTTTTTCGGGAGACCAGGGCTCAAAGTCTGCTGCAAAAAGCGGGGGATGATATCAAACACGCCTTTCCAAATTTATGGGGTGGGAAACCCGCCTCCCTTTTTATAGCAACATGGTCCAACGTTGCATTTTACGGAGAAGCTTGCGGCAGTCCGAGAAACTCATTTCAAGTCATTTTGGCCACCGATGGAACTCAATCTTTTGCCATCTTTTATTATGGTACTATTTTAATCATACCTACGTTTTCTTGGTACCAACTATACTTAATTTTTTTTAGTATCCAAAAATTTCATTAAACGTTCCTAACCTAATTTTTATAAATTATGTCTCGGTCACAAAGGAAACATGGAGTGGACAACGGGCCGAGCCTCTGAAGGAAATTGCCAAGGTCTGGGTGGAACCGCAGCCAAAGCCGGATTCGATTTTGGAGATGGTCGAAACTTTTTTGAGCTTCCCGGAAGTTGCCGACCAGAGGTACTTAACATTGGCCGGAGCAGTAATATGGACCAACCGGGAAAGTGGATCTTCAAAATTGACAGCACTTTGATCCCAAGTGGGTGCAACCCCGAGTACAAAAAAGCCACCAAGTTACAAATCAACCCCTCATTTGTCGGCAGTTTAGGTCACATCCCCCTGCGAATTCGGGGGCCCTGTTTGGACAAAAAAAGTATTTTAAAGGTCGGCTGCAGGTTCCACGATTTACACCGGCAACCTGTCCAGGTCCCCGGCACGATTGTCCAGGATGATGATTCGGTCGTGTGTCAAGTTCCTTTTCTCTACACGCATGGGCGGACGAAGGTTAGATTTTTTCAAAATTTTAAAAAAATTTAGAGGTCAAAGGTCAACTTTTAAAATTTTGAAAAATAACGGAAATTCTTTTTTGTGAATTCTAGATTGACTTGATGATTGAAGAAATTGGACAAGATAAAAAAGAGATCCAAGAATCCGTTTTTACCGGGTACGTTTATGTCACCGAAGGTCAGCCCGATTTCGGGGCCACCGTTTTGGGCCGGGACATTCACGGTCGCATCCGGGTAAAATTGGAATGGGACCCCGAAATGGTTTCTATAGAGGAGGGATCCGAATCCGAATCTCCGAATCCGCTTGATGTTCATTTGATCGAATCGGACGGGTCAAAATGGAGTGACACGGGCATCGTCACAACCCTCCAAAATAATACCGGGCATCACGTCTTTGTTATACAGCGGAGAGATTACAAGGATTTAATCGCATTTCGGATTCAGCCGACCTCCAACAATTTTGAACGGATTCTCAGCTCGAACGCCCAGCAGCAGCACTTAAACCGGAGGCAAAAAAGAAGGTATTTTCAAAAAAATGACCTGACCTTCATTATTCATGTATGAAAAAAACCCGGGTTTTGTTGTGAAATTGTCGGTTTTTTACAGCCCCTCCTACCTCAACCTGAATCAGGTCATGGGCACCGGCTCCTTTTTTTCTACGGTTAATGCTGGCCCCGATCCCGCCTTTATGAACCGCATCAAGGCCAAGGAAAGATGTCTCGCCTGGTACCGAAATGACCCGGGAGTTTCTGCCAACGAGCTTGAGGCCTGCCCGCCTCTTCTTACCCAGGCCGAGATGGACCCGCGCTTTGCGTCCCGGGAGAATTTGTGGCTTCTTTCTGAGCTTCACAGCCCAGAGACGGCAGCCTACATTCAGCGAACCCCGGGGCTATCGGGGGCTGGTCAAGAATGCGTTTATGGGCGAGATGGGCGAATTATCGCGGGGCCTCACAGTGGAAATCGGGCAAATCGTGTGAGGTAATTATCAAAAAATTTAGTCACATAATTTGACCTTTATTTAATGCCAAAAATGTAAAAGACCGTATTTTTTAAAATTTCAGCCCTGTTACCCGCCTCGGTTTTCTCCCGCACATCTACCGTGACCTTCTGCCCTGGACTTTTTGCTGCCGCACCCGTACCGATGAAAATTGTCAGAAGTACTACGAAAAACGACCGACCTCCACGGGTAACGAGTATATACCCCAGCGAGTTGCCCGGGCATCTGGTGACCCACACATTGTGACCTTTGACCTGGCCCCCTACACTTTCAACGGCGTCGGCGAGTTTTGGATGATTAAAACCAAGAAAATTGATGGCAGTGATGGAAACTTTGTAATGCAGGCCAGAATGGAAGAATTTACCCGGGATGGGACCACCGGAACCCAAAATTTACCACAAGGATCCCAAACTGGTCCCGCATCCGTTTTTACCGCCTTTGTCATGACGGATAACACCACCAAGGTTCAAGTTGAGCTGGATTCTCCATCGAACCTCAATGTCTTCCTTAATGATGAGCTGGTGGTTTTTGACCAAAATCAGAGGCTGGGTCAAGGTCAAGGTCAGGGCCAAGGGTCAAACTCTCGATTTATTCTACCCACTGAAACAGCAAGCATAGAAAAAACCGGAAATGTTGTGACCATTTCCTTTTCAATCGGCTACTCTTTTACCATTACCGCGGCGGAAAATGCCCTCGCGCTTTTAGCGGCGGTCTCGCCCAATGCTCGAAAAACTAGCGGCGAAAATTCGTCAAACATCAAAATTCAAGGGCTCCTGGGAAATTTCGACGGGGATGCTGAAAATGACCTCCAAGCTCCAAACAATACGGTGACCCCGCGAAATTCGACCTTGAGGGACATTCACTACAACTTCGGCCTTCCCTGGATGACCTCGGCGAACGAGACACTTTTCATTTACGGCCAGGGCAAAAGTCATGAAAGTTACAAAAGGGCGGATTTTCAACCGACGTTTGAACACCCAAATATTCAGAATCTACCCGAATCGGTCTTGGAAACTTGCAAGGGTTCTACGGAATGTCTCTTCGACTTTGTTTCAACAGGAAGTTTGACCTTTGCGAATCAGACGAGGGAGACGGTCAAAAATTTTGATGACCTGGTCACAACTTTGAACCAAAAGGTTGAGCTGTGTGACCCAATCAGCGGATTGAAGGGAGGATTTATGTTGGTACCAAATTTTTTCGAGGGTACCTCCGCCTTTTTTGAGTGTGACCCGGGGTTTGAAAAGAGCGGCCAAGGAATTCTGACCTGTACCAAAACCGGCGGTCACTCTTTGACCTGGACAGGGGCACGACCTCGATGCCTTCGTAAAATGCGAGGTGAGCCTCTTTCAACCAATTTCACCTGTTAAAATATTACCATGCTTTGTGTTACCAATTTGGTCCCCTTTCTTAATTTAACAAATTTTTACCACATTTTTCAGAAATCAAATGTCCTGCCAACGATTCGATAAGTCCGTGCACTTGCCGACCTGGAAATTTGGCCGCTGGTCAATTTGGTCCCGAAATTTTATGCTCCGGGCCCAAAGTTACTCAAACCATTTTTGACCACGCTTTCAAAATTTTGCGATCCCATAACTCGGACCCTTCTGATGATTCTTCGATGGGCCAAATTCTACAATTTTCCAAAATTACCATTGCCAACACTCAAATTGACCAACTTGACCTCTCACCCCTGACCAAAACCCGGACCAAAGTGACCCGACTAAATTTATACAACAATCCAAAACTTGTTTCCATCGTGGGACCAGGGCCAGAATTTGAAGCAGCTAAAGAGGAAGATTTTGAAAATTCAACTTCGACCTTTAACCTCATCGACGCTTTTGAACTGAGCATCGTCAAGAGTTCCCTGGCAGATGAAGGACTCGGGAAAACCCTGGAATATTTTACACCCTCTATGAAATTCTTAACCATCTCCGAAAGTAGAATTCGGGGAAAATCAGGACGACGGACAGGACCAAAAATCGGAGAAAAATCGATAGAATTCCTACCCGGACTTTCTCAACTTGTCAACCTGGAGCTGCTGGATCTAGATCACAACAAAATTGACCATCTTGGGCCCGGGCAATTTAGACACAATTTTAACCTCCGATTTTTATCCCTGTCCAACAACGATTTCCTCAGGGATTTGACCATTGACCGGGACACTTTTGCCTTTGACCTTAATGAGAAGGATGCGGAAGTTGCAGAAAGCTCAAAATGGTTAAAATTCAAAAACAGCCTTCTCTTTGTCCGTCTCTCGGCCAACCGACTGACCGACAGTACCTTCAATTTTGACTGGGGCAGCACAAACACCAGCCACGAAAATTCCACTGTGACACGACCCATCAAACTGGACTTGACGTACAATCACCTGACCTTCCTGGAAGAATTTCGATTCAAACCGTTTTTAAAAGTGGATCCGAGAAATCAAGTGGACGTGAGGAAGAACCCGATTTTTTGCGGCAGAAAAATGACCTGGCTCAAAAACCAAGCTCAAAATGACAAAACTTTCGAGGCTCAGGTTCTTCATGCTGAATGTTGAAAATATTGGATAAAAATTCATTTTTTCCACAATTTTCATAAAATTCCATAGAATACGCAAAAATACAGTCAAAATACTTTATTGGCTTTACATTTAAAACGATCCTGTGAATATTGTGTGAAATAAAATCCAACCTTTTCAACTCTTCAAAAAAAATGTGAATTCTGAAAAAATTCTTTAAATTCTCTGCTTATTTTTTTATTAGTAAGTACACCCTTAGAAATAAATCTGGTCAAAAATTCTCGTGAGCTTTTGACCGGATTTTGGTCGAAATTCTTACTTATTTTGATCAGATTTTGATAAAATATCATGAAAATCTGATCAAAAACTGTTAATCTTATCAAATCTCATCAAATTTCTCATCAAATAAAAATGACCTCATGTTTCATGACTTTTTGATAGTACATACAACCTAGGTTACATATCTTTGAAACGATTTTGTGCTAAAGTATCTGTTAATCTACATACACAACATCTTGATTAATTATTGTTCATGATATCGTTCATCCAGTCCACGTAGGGGAAGATTGCCACAAGTCCGATTACACGAGGTGGATCGTAACACTGGCCCATAACGAAAGAGATTGCCCCAACAAGGACGTGTTGCTTCTCCATTGAATTTGTTGGACCTTCCTTGATTAAATAACCCGGGCCACCTGATCCAGCAAAAATCCACCAAAAATGCAAAACAGCCTTCAAATTACATATAAAAACATTCCTTCGCACATTTTAATTAAACGCTGTAAATTTTTCTACTGTTGTCTGTTGTAAAGCAATAATAAAAAATCATTCTAACCAGAGTCTTTAAAGCAATTGGTGGCCCAAAGTCCATCCACGTTGACCAGACAGATGTTCCAGTCTAACATGCCTGTAGCCGGGTAACTGCTGGTGTCCTCGATCCACTTTCGACACTTCTCCAAATTAAAGGGGGGAGCCTTCCCTTCCCGAATAACTTTTGATGCGTCTCCGCTATCATCCACGCCAAAACCGACCATCGTCACGGGGCCACTGGTGTCCGCATCAAATTCCATCGTGGGCAAAGTCACCGGCTGGATTTTTGTGTTAAACTCCAGGGGTCGCTTTAAACGTAGAAGAGCTAGGTCAACTCTCTCTTCGTTTCTGTTAAAATATTCGTGTTTCATTATATTTAACAGATGTACCTACACCTAAAATACAAATGTATGTATTTGACCTTTGACCTTTGACCTACCCTTCAGGTCCTGATCTATTCGGAGGTGAAAACGTCTTGTCCACCTCGATCATCTGTTCATCCTCCTCCGGCACATCCTCGTTATGACGACCTGCCAAGATGTAACTAGCTGCTACAAGGCAGTGCTCTACGGTGACCACCCAATCTTTGTTGATGATGGTGCCCCCACATTTTGGGGTTTTCTCGTTATCGAGTAAGCGGACGTAGGAGGGGTACGAATGGGGCACCACTTCCGTCCCGTTGATTATCCGCGCTGAAAGTGCCGACAAAAAATTAAATTTTGGTCAACCTTGGTCTCCGTATTGTAATGTTTAGTGAGGTCAAGATAGAGGTCAACGGGGTTTTTACAGCTTTTTTTATATTTTACCACTGGATTCCCGGGATCGGCCATCGCTGGTTCCACAAGATTTTCTACTGAAAACAGGACAGCTGGTTCCGCCTAAAAATTTTGAAAAAATGTGGTAAAAGTTGACTTGCTGACATTTAATGTTATTCAATTAGTAAATTAATCTCGTGTAAAACGTGTGTACGGCAGTCAGGGTCCCAGGTCAGCAATTTACAACGGTCAGGCTGATTGAAGGTCACCGGAGACGTCAGGGGACCCTGAAAAACTCCTCCGCTGTAGGTAAAACGTCGTTGCTGTTCACAAACGGACTGCGCCACTCTATAACTCAACATGGCGGTCGATCCAACGGCCGCGCTGGTAAAAAGCAGAGCAAACGTAAAAAATATGGAAATATTTGGAAGAGCTGCCATAGTGACGCCGAAAATGAACCAGCAAACTCTATACTTGGACAATGTAAACCAAATACTTGTCCTTTTTACTCAAGAGATCATAAATATGTGACAGTGGTCAACGTCGTAAAATTTGGTATTGTCTAATTGAGTAACTACAACTGTATAAAGGGCCATTGTTCTTTGTTGTTTAATGGCCATTTAATTTTTAGCTATGTAATTTTACTGATGCCTCAATGTTCCAAACTGACCAGTAGATAAAAGCACTGGCCGATATGCGCCAAAACCCAGTCAATTTTCTTACGCTGCATAGGCTATATGTTATATGTACATTATACATATAAGAAAAAAAAGTTTTAGTCCGAGAATTTCCTTCAATTGGAGAAGGATGGAAGTTTCTAGAAAGGTAAAACTATTCAAGAAATTAAAACACGCAGCCTTTTCATTGCTCTTATTCATCAGCAACGTCAACTTCCCGTGCAAAAAAGGAGCCTGGCAGGATATTTGGCCGTTTTCTCGCACTTTCATGGATGAATAACCCGACTTTGGGTTTTGCTTATTGATAGAGTTAAAAATATTTCCTTCAGCATCGAGAAGGGAAGAAAAATGCGCCATGAAAAATATGTACTGTATAAATATGTGTATTTTCATACGGGCTGAAAGCTTTGGCTTTACCTCGGATAACCTTTTTACTAGGAGGAAAAGCAATTCAATACATATGTATAAAGGATCGTGTAAACCAAATTTTCATTTTGTGTGATTCAACGTTGCTAAAACTCAATTTTGAAAGTTATTTGACCATTCTGTCATGTAAGGGATGTCACGAAACGCTGGTGAAGGATGGAAAACAAGACTATAGACTTCTTTAGAGATTCGCTCGTAACTACGAACATTCACTTGTTTTAAAACTTACATAAAAAAGGAACACAAATGACCTTTTTTCGGTTAAAAATTTGCAAAGCAACGTGAATTATGGATTACAGACTGAAATTATCAAAAAAACCTGCAATTATTGGTTTTTGACTGAAAATTTTGAAAAAGACGTAAATTCTCGTTTTGAAAAAAAGTTCTGGAAACTACGAAAATCGTCCGTTTTCGACGAAAAATTTTGAAAAATACGTAAATTATCGATTTGTGACTAAATATTTCAAAAATACGGAAGTTATCGACTTTTGACTAAATATTTTGAAAAAGGCGTAAATTATCGATTTCTGACTAAAAATTTCAAAAAAGACGTAAATTATCGATTACTGACTAAAAATTTTGAAAACTACAGAAATTAACGATTTCTGGCTAAAAATTTCAAAAGGAACATAAATTATCGTTTTTCAGTAAAGGTTTTGAAAATTACGGAAATTGTCCATTGTCGACTAAAAATTTTGAAAAAACGGCCGTTGTCCATTGTCGACAAAAAATTTTGAAAAAAACTGCCGTTGTCCATTTTCGACAAAATTTTTTTTAAAAAAACGGCCACTGTCCATTTTAGAGCTCAAGTGTCGAAAGGTTTTGGTTTTTAACATCGAATTTTGTAAAAAATCATCGCTTAATTTCTATGCGAAGTATACATACGTCGTTTACATCTGAACTGTGTAAAAACTAATGTAGAAAACATTTTAAAATTCAAAATGTTTCACAAGGTTAAAAGAAGTTCCGTACCTTGTTTTATTTTACTCCTTACTACTCCCTTTGACCCCCTTGTTTTTGCTGAAACGAGACTTCTTTTGAGTAAAACTTATTTGCCCCCAATCGTCGACCTGGCTCCCTTCATCCGAGAAATGACGACACAAGAACAAAACTGTGCCCTGTATTTTACCGAGACGGAAGAAATGTTCAACTACGACAATGTCGACTGGCCGTCGATAATATTCAAGATCACAGACTGGGAGAAGAGAAATGACCGCTGTTTTTGGCAAAACAGTTGGAGACCTCCCCGATCCTCTTCTGTCAGCCACCGAATTGGAATTGCCCGGCGACGAAAGATATTCTGTTTCATCAACATTTTTTTCATGTCTCACCCCCAGCTCTCGACCGCCTTAAAAAACGTGTGGTGCAAGCCCCACTATCCCCTTTACCAAGCGAGAATTCAGATCAACAATGTTAATTCTATGATGGTCCCGGAAAATTCCAAACTTGACCTGATAGTTGTCCCAGACATGGAATCGTTCCTGAAGAGCCAATACAAGAACCGGGTATTCGAAAGAAAATACGAGGTCAACAGTCTTTCTGGTCACGGACTAAAAAACCTACAAAGCTTCGTTTTAACTTATGCAACAACAGAAGCCGCAAAATCGCATTATAAAATTACCAATGCCTGGTTCGTCTGTCCCAACTGCGTTGCAAATTCTCCGTTTGGACTTGAATTCAGTTGCACAGGTGGCAGCAACTGTTTTGGAAAAATGAAGGATATTTTGAACAACGTCGTTCCAAAGTTGGGGACCCACGTCGCCCTTTTCTCCCCTCGTATCTGGTATCATGATAGCGATGAGTTTTTGCTCCTTTTTAAGGTTTCAAATGGTCTGGGTGAGCTACCGTTAAAGGTCAAGGGTCATTCACCGTTCGACCGAAAGGGAGCCGTTATGAGCGTAAGAAGGCGTCAAAAGCCGTGGGGTATGACAAGCATAAAAACATCGCTTCTTTCAGTAACCACCTGGACGCAACTCTAACGAATAATTTGGACCCAGGTACAGCTTATATTTTAAGGCATTGTTTTTTGAAATTTAGGGTCTAAAACATGCTTTTTTGAAATTTAGGGCCTAAAATATGCTGTTTTTGAAATTTAGAGTTTCAAATATACTATTTTTGGGCCTAAAATAGTTTTTTTGTGAAATTTAGAGTCTCACATATTTTATTTTCTAGATTAAACTTTTTTTTAAATTAAGAGCATTGAATTTGCCATTTTCTAGCCTACAATAGGTTTTTTTTAAATCGTAGTCCTAAAATAGCTTTTTTTAAAATTTTGGATGTAAAATAGCTTTTTTAAAAATTTTGGGTGTAAAATATTCACTTTTTGGAATTTTGGGTGTAATATTTGCCTTTTTTGAAATTTTGGGTGTAGTATTTGTCTTTTTTGGAATTTTGGGTGTAATATTTGTTTTTTTTGGAATTTTGGGTGTAATATTTGCCTTTTTTGAAATTTAGGGTGAAATACTTGCCTTCTTTGGAATTTTGGGTGTAGTATTTGCATTTTTTGGAATTTTTCGGTTTAAAATATGACTTGTTTTGAAGTTTTGGGTTTAAAATATGCCTTCCTTGAAATTTTGGGTCTAAAATATTCCCTTTTTCGAAATTTTGGGTGTAAAAACTGTCTTTCATGAAATTTCGAGTGGTTTTGGCCCTTTACATAAAACTCACTGACTTTTCAACCAAATAAGGTGCTTATTGAATTTATATCTTCAAATATATTTCTCCCAGGTCGGATCTTTATGGACCCTGATAAGTTCTGGGTACCCTTTCTCGTCGGTGAGATGACCTACACGATGATAACATCCGATCGGGTCAACTCACAAGGAACCTCGCTGGACATCTACATCGCGCCTTTCCAACTAAGTCTCTGGCTTTTTCTAGCCGCCTCCGTCTTGCTCACGTCCTTATTCATAATTCTACTCAAGAACTTGATCGCTGTACCAGACCCCACAAACACGGGCTTCAAACACGATTTTACCAACAAGGTCAAAATCTTGATCTACCAGTTTTTGGCCAACTCCCTGGACATTCTGTATTGGCTGATCAGGCTGTTGATTGAGCAAAATGGGGAGGAGAGCCCCGTTCGCCCCGAGTTGTCCCCCGAACTCCGGCTCGTGTGGATTAAATTGTATCGGCTGATCCTGGCCTCCTGGCTGTTGGCGGCAATTACTATTACAAACGGGTATCGAGGAATCATCAAGTCAAGTTATGTTCTGCCCTTTCCGTATGAAACCGACTGGAAATTTCTCAAGGATTTTGTCGTGGCCGTGCAAAATCGGGCAACAACGACCCCGGGAACCTTAAACGATAGGAACAAAAATTTGAGCTACTCAATTCACGTAGTTTTGCCAAACTTGCAATCCGTCAAAGATCGATCCCTTTTTATACGAACATTTGATAGTTTTTGCACCAACAAGTTCCAATTTAATAGTAGGACGGACGCCTGGGCAGCGCCGTTCTTTAGAACGAATCAGAGTCTGGAGGTAGCTAAAAAGTGTCACGAATGTCGATCAGCTTGTGGGTGGGAAGGATTCGGGGAAAAAATTGCCTTTGACAGGTCAAATTGTTCCCGAATTCCGGTTTGTCAAGAATATGCCAAACTCATGGCGTTTTATCAAAGCGTGCGGCTGAACTTTCACAAAGATCTTCCAAACTTAATCAAAAATGTGTTGAGTCGAAAAGGTCATCTGTCAACTTTTATTTCACCACGACAAGAGTTTCACTTTTACTGGAGCTATTTTCGTAAAGAAATGAAGACCGACAGGACACTGGCCAAGTTTGCGCACAACTGGAAAAACCAGGACGACCGCCATTTTGTGGATGGCCAATGGCTCATCGTGGACGTGGACGTTGGCTCGCAAAATCTGCACCGGATTTTGACCCGCATTAAAATCCTGTTGACCTCGGGAGTCTTCGGCCTTTGGTCAAAGTGGCACGGCATAAGATTTGGGGCGGAAAACGGAACGTTGAATCAGGGGTACCATTCAGGGGGCAGTGACACTGACTAGGAGGAGTTGGCGTTCCAGCCTTTGTCATTCAGGGGCTCCGATGTTCACTTGATTTTTAAGATTTATTTCCTCTTTGTCTTGTTTTGTTCCCTGTTTTTGACCACAGAGCTCCTCCTGAACTACGGTCGGGGTTCGATTCCTCAAGTTGGACCGATTTTAGTCATCTTTTACGGACAAGTGAAGGTGATTTCAAAAAGGGCAGCAACGAGAATATCAGCTTGGCGATCGGCAATAAGCCAAAAATTGTTCAAATTTCAGCAGGTTTGGCGGTGGATGAAATATTCAGCAAACGCTTTGAATGGTGGTACAAAATGTACCGTTTTAAAAATGAGTCGTGAGAAGCCAAAAAGAAGATGAAATCAACGCTGAAAATGTACGATTGTGTAGGTTTTTTGAAAAATCCGAGTTTTTTCAAGAAAAGTACTAAAATTTATATATGTAATTTTCTAAAAAAAGTTAAAAGGATCGTCAAAATAAGGTATTTTTGAAAAGCTCCTAAAATGACCGTCAAAAAAAATAAAAAAATATAATTTTCTAAAAGGAAATAACTATAATAGACACCAAAAACGACTATAATAGACACCAAAAATAAAAAAGGATTTTGATTTTCGATAATAGACACCAAAAATAAAAAATGAAAATGAA
>JAQIVE010005754.1:0-12428 GCA_034698285.1 Sminthurinus bimaculatus | reverse complement strand
ATTAAAAATTAATTCGAGATGAGTCCAAATTATTGCCTTCATTCGGAATGCGCCACTTATATCAAATATATAATTCTATTAATAAATCTATCTTATAAATTAAATTATAGTTATAGTTTTTAGTCTGTTAAATTTATTAGTTAAGCCTGCCTGTCTATTATCTAGTCAGGTTACTCAGTTTGTATTTTTATTGCTATGTAAGTCTCTGACCTTAGGTTTAGCTTATATTAGTTAGCTAATTAGAGCAACTCATATATATATTGTTTATATAAATATGTAGCTAATTGTAAGCAATTAGATATATAAATTAATTTATATATTCTATAATAAGAGTGAAAAAGCTTGATCTATCTTCATATAGGGCTTCTTATTATCATAAAACCATCCTTAGCATATAAATTATAGACCTTAAGACCATAAAATCTTAATAATAAGCTCAAGTCTTAAATTTACCATTATATATCAAACTTATATTATAAATTTTAAATTTCAGTTTTTCATTCTGAATATAGAGTTTTAAATATAATTATTTTTAATTAAAATAATTCAATTAACATTTAAAACTTTAAATAATACTTATATATAAACTAATTATAAGTTTTTGTAATTTTAAAACTACTAAATAATTAATTTTATAAAATAACAGAAAATTAATATATTAATATAATAGGTTTAATATAAAACATTAAATAAATATTTAATTCCAGTTTTTAATAAAAAGAAATTTTAAAATAATACTGTTTTTTTAAGAAAATTTAAAGCTAACTTTATTATTAGGAAAATATTATAATTATAAATTTTTTTGTTAAAACTTAAATATATTTTGAAATAAAATATATTGTTTTTTTATATCAAAATTCATCATTTATCCATCTAAATTAGAAGTGTACCATCTAATTATATATATAATATTTTATTTCATTATTAAAAACAAACTTTATTTTTTATTATAAATTATTATGTAAATTTTATGGTTTAAATTTATATTTATTTAAAAAGTGGTTTAAAAATTATATATTAATCTGGTTTTATTAAGCTAATTTTCAATTATTTATAATTAAAACATTTTTTATTTTTACATTTATAGAAAAATAATAAAGTAAAGTTATTTTTTGATATAAGTTAACAAATTCCATTAATATTTTATTTATATTATTACATTAGTATTTATAAAAATAATAAAAGCTAAAAATTAAAGTTTTATATATAATATATTAAAAACTTTGATTATTTTTAAATTTATTTAAATTAAGTTGATTTTTTTATAAATTTACAATTTAAATATTTTTAAACATATAAGATAACAAATTATAAGCTTAAAATTATTTGTAATCTAAATAAATTTTATTTCATAACTAAATAAAATTTGTTAATATAAATATTAAATTTATTTAATATATATATAAATAAGCATTGTTAAAGCTAAATTCAGTTTATTTTAAATTATAAATATAAAATATTTTTAAATTAACTGGTATAAATATATTAAGCTAAAAACTATTTTATATAATATTTGATTTTTTTATTGATTAATTACTTACATTATTATTAAAATAATTACATAAATTAATTTTTTCTAAAATACTATTTTAAAATTTAATTTTCTTAAAAATGCTAATAAAATTGACCTTTTTAGTTTAAATTTGAATATTAGTAATTTTAAATTGATTTTTTTATTTAAAGTTAATTTTGTGGTGCTTAACTTTATAAAATTTATCATTATTACTTATTAATTTTAGTTTTAAAAAACAATAGGTTAATTTTCACCTTTATAAATAGTATAATAAGTTGAGTATACAGCTTAACTAATACTATATGAATTTATTCTTTATCTGGTGATTAATTTATTATTTATTTAAAAATTTATGTAATATATAGATAACTTAATAAGCTTAATTTATTATTTTGTCATTTTTATTTATTATAAAAAAATATTATAAAGTTTTAATCTCATTAATGATAATTATTTAATAATTAAATTAACTAAATAGCCATTAAATACTTTTAAAAGTAAGTATTTATACTAAAATGTTTAATTTAATATAAATAAAAAAACATAATTAAAATTTATTATTAAGAAATAATCTATCTTAAACTTTAAATTTTTTTTCACATTACTATTATTTAATATTAAAATAACTAGTTCAGAAAAACAGGCCTATAAACTAGTATATATCATATGATTTACTAAAAAACTCTCAGCTTTTTATGAGTTAAAATATTATTAAGCAATTTTTTGTCTTTAATAACTTATTTTTATTAATTAACTTTTTTATAATATGTTTTTTAATTTTTTTTAAATCTTTAAAAAAAGCAAAAAATTAAAAAAAATCATAAATTTATTGTCATTTTATAGGATTAACAACTGTTAAAGTAAGAGCTATTGAGGTAGTAATAATAAATTTTAAGGTAAGGGTTGTTAAGGTAGGAGTAAAAATAGTATTAAAAATAGGAATAAGGGATTTAAAGAAGTAAGAGTAAGTTAAATAGGTTTATTAAATTTTCTTACATTAAAATTTTTTTTAAAAATATTGAAAAATAATATAATAATTTAATTTTTTAATATTTATACTAAAAAATTGATGAAAAAATGTTAAAAATATAACTTATTATTAAAATTATATAAAGATAAAAGAGCTTATTTTATTATTAAAATAAACCTTAAGTAAAAAAATACATATTGATTAATTTTTATAAGTTAATTTAATTAGTATAAATTATAATAAGTAATTATTCATTTATTTTTTTAATAAATACTTATAAAAAAATAATGCATAAATATATATTAAAAAAATATATTAATGTGAATTATGATTATGAAAGCTATGGAAATTAAGAAATTACTATAATTTAGTTATTTATACAGATAAAAATTTAATTAATCAAAATAAAAAATTAGTATTTAAAGTTAAAAAAATTAATTTTTAAAAAACAAAATTTTTATTATTAATAAATTTTGAAAAATTAAGAATTTTTATTTAAATTTATAGCCATTAATAATTGGTTAAAAATATTAATGTTATTTACTTTATGCAGAAAATCAAACTAATATCAATATTGTATAATAAATTAGATGTTTAAAAATCAATCTAGTTTAATAAATTTAAGAGTAAAATATTATAATATAATATATCTTAATTTATTAAAAAAATATCCATAAAATGATAAAACTGACAATATATATATAATAATTTATAAAAATTAATTAAAAATAATAAATTTAATAAAAAAATGAACAAATAAAATTCAATTTATCTTTTTTATATTATATTACTATTTATAAATAAATAAATAAACATTAAAATTTAAAAAAATAAAGTTTATTATTTTAAATTATAAAATAGTTTATATTATTTTTTATCAAATTATAAAATATATTATTATATTACTTTTATAAAAAATTAATAAATCATATTAAATTATTAATATTTTATTAATTAATATCATTTAAATGTAGTAAAAAATCATATTATAAAAACTGTTAGTTTAATAATAGTAAAAAATTATTATATAAAAACTATTAATTTAATAGTGGTAAAAATATACTATATAAAAATTATATGTTTTTTATTTATATTTTGTTAATTTAAAAATATGCCTATTTTATCATTTTTAAAATGCATTTTTTATTATTTTATAAATATAATGAAAGTAATTTTTAAAAAATAATTTTATTAAAATTAATATGTTTAAATTATCAAAATTATAAATTACTTTTTAACCTTTTTACATTAATTTAAAAGTTATTAATTTTAATTTTTCACATATTTATTCAAATTTTAGGATTAATTCTCTTAAATTACAAAATAAACTGTTTATAAAAATGAGGCTAATTAAAAATAAAATGGATTACCTAAATTATAATATACTCTTACATAATATATCCAAAAATAAATAATTTAATAAATTTTACTGAAATTTTAAGAATCCATGTAAGGTTAGTATTAATTTGTACAAAAATAGCATATTTTAAGAATATGACTTATTATTCCTTATTACTATAAAAACAATTCATAAATATTTTATATAAAATGAATTTTTCCACCATTATATATGAATTAAAAATTAATAGGTAGATAGTTGAATAATGGGGCTAATATATAAGGGAATTAATTAGTGAAAATATTTTTTTGTAAAATTAGAGTGTTTAATAAAAATAACAGGATTAAAGTAGTAAAAATAAACAAAATTTTGTTTTTTTAAAAAAAGTAGAACAGGGGGATAATAATAGATGTATAGTGGTTCATTAGTAAAATTAAAAGAAATTTTATAAATTTATTTGTTTTTAGTGTCCTTAATAGAAAGGAAAAAATAATAAAATAAATTATCCTAAAGAATATAAAACTAGGGAGCATTATAATAACAGACCAGTAGTGGGCATACAATTTTATCCTTAAGGAGAATAAATATTTTAACTATAAAATATTAAACTATTATTTACATTTTATAGACTTAGAGGACCACTAAGTCCATATATAAAATATTGAAGATTTGTGGTCAAGATCTAAGTTATTATTAAGCAAAAAAAAGAATAAAAACTGAGATCAGTACACTAAGTGCTTAATACAGTTTCTTTAGGAATACCTATTACTTGATAAGAATAAAAGGCTTTTTTTTCTTTTTTTACATCTATTAAATTAATAGTTTTTATATAATAATTTTTTACTGCTATTGAATTAACAAAAAAATAACTTTTACTGTAATTTAGATATTGACCATTTTTATTAAATCTTTTTTTATAGTTAGTAAATGATAATAATATTATAAAAAATGCTAAGGTTTTTAACTTATTAAAGCTTATAAAATAATAATATAAAAATTAGTTTAATTTAAATTTTTTTAAAAAATATAAAAAACTTAATTTTTAATAAGTATAGAGCTTATATTTATTAATAATTTTTTAATAAAAAGTTATAGTATTCAAAAAAAACTATTCTTTTATTTTAAAAAAAACAAGTAAAAATTTAGATACAAGCTAATAAAATTAATAAATCACAATAAAATTTATTTAAGAAATGAATATTGATTACTTATACTTTTTATAGTATTTGCGGCAATACTTACGTGAACCAATACATTTACCAGAATCATAATCGTTCTTATATTCATTTTCAGAATAATCTTTATAATCCCCTGAAGTTTCATATTTCTTAGGCTTCTTTTTTTCCTTTTTAATTTCTTTACAATATTTTTTAGAATAGCCACATTTGCCTGATTTATAATCCTTTTCATATTGCTCACTAGGATATTCTTTATAATCACCAGAATTATCATATTCTTCTGGTATATCATCACGACGCATTGGTTGATAAGAACCAGCAACCATAGATGCTAAGAACATAAATGGAATAACAATTGATTTCATATTGAATTAAAATTAACTAATTTAAATTTCTTAAAAATTATAATCGATTTTATACCTTTTTATAACCTTTTTTTAAAAAAAAGAGGTTACAAAACAATTTCGTAGCAATATTTCATCCTTAAGTTAGCTTCAAAAAACATGGCGCATTCCGAACGAAGGCAATAATTTAAACTTCAATAAATTTTTTAGCCTATTTGAGGAATCCAAATTATCGCCTTCATTTGGAATGCGTCATATCATTTAAAACTTCAGGCGCCATTAGTTCTAATAAATTAACTGGTTGGCTTAAGTACTCTCAGCTTACGAGTTTGCTGAAAATAGGCATTTGGCGATTCCGAATGATCCCCTAAATTATTACGGATTCAACTCATTAAAATTGAATTGAAACTCCTAGAATAATCGGGATTCATTTTTTATTTAATTTGTTTTAATAATTTTTATATTAACCCGTCAGCATCATAAGCGTATATATACGCTTAATTTAATTAATTATTATTTTTTATATTGAAAAACCTATTGCTAATAATATAAATTATTTGGTTGATCAAACGAATATTAAATTCAATGATATAACTTATTTTTTATTTAATGAAAATCATTATTATTAATCTAAATTAGTTGTTCAACATAGAAAAACTTAATTCAAACAATATAAACCAATTTGTTAAACAAATAAAATACAATAAAATTAATATTTTATATACATGAAGCATAACTTGAATAGTAGAATTTTTGATTAAAAAATAAATTATATAATGTAAATAATTTGGTTAACCAATAAAATTTACCTTTAAAATATAAAATATATTTTTAAATTTATGGTATTTAATTAAATAGTATTCATTAGACCTATAACAAAACATTTAACTTAATTAAATAAGTTGGTCAAGCTAACAAAATTTATACTAAATAATATAAATTATATATTTTACCATATAAGTATTAAATTGATTTATCTTTCAAATCTTGATTCATTTTTTTTCTTAATATATTTCTCTTTAAAGATTTTATTTATAAATATTTAAAAACTTAAATTTATTTATTTTAATAAAAGAATATATATATTAAGTTTATTAAAATATAATTTTATTAGATACTAAATAAAATATATGGCACATTCTGGATGAACCCCATAATTATGACTCATCTCAAACTAAATTTAAATTTTAAATTCAAAACTAGTTTAAGATTTTGGAACTAGATTTTATGTCAAACAATAAAACCACCAGTCTGATAACATTTAAAAAAATAAAATTAATTATGAAAAGTTATAAAATAAAATAGTGAAAGCTAAAAAAACCAAATATTTTTATATAAAAAATGGGGTACTTTATTAGTAAAAAACAATTTTTTAAATTAAAATTAGTTATGTAATTTTAAGATATAAATATTTAGATGAACTTTTTTAAAAAAAATTCAAACCAAATAAATTTGTTATAAAATTTCAGACTAAATTAATTTGTAGCAAAATTTTAAACCAAATTAATCTATAACAAAAAACTAGACTAAATTAATTTGTAGCAAAATTTTAAACCAAATTAATCTATAACAAAAAACTAGACTAAATTAAAAATAACTTTTATATAAATTTAATAAAAAAAATTATAATAAAATTATTAAATTAAATATTTTAAAATCAATTTCTCTTTTAAAACAAAATAAATATAAAAATGAATTATATAATTTTAAATTAATTTAAATGAATTTTTTTTATTTTATTTTGAAATGCATTTTAAATTATTTTTTTAAAAATTCAAGTTATAATTTATTTTAAATTACAATAATAATTTGAATATAATTATAAGGTTTAAATATAAAAAACTAAGTTATTACTTTAAACCAATTTAATAAAAAAGCTAAATGATTACTAAAACAAATTAACTTGAAAAGTTACTTATTTTTTTAAAAAAAATATCAATAAATATAATTAACTGTAAGAAAAAAAATATCTCTTTATATATAAAAATTAAAATTTACCTATTTATAAATGATATATAGATTTAAAATATTAATATTAAAAAATTAAAATTTAGAAAAAAAAGTTACCTATCAAATTTTTTTTTAAAATTTTTAAATGAACTTATCTAATAAATTTTTTGAAAATTACATTATTTTCAATGAATGTTAAGGCAATTTAGAATAAAAACCTTAAACTTTTGAAATTTTCTAGCCTAAAGGCAAATCCATCAAATTAACTTTGAATTATTAAGCCTATCAAAAATATCATCAACCTTATTAATCAAATTATTAAGCCTAAACTCTAAATTATTAAATCTATTAATAAAATCAACAACCTCATAAAAAATAGTCAAACCTAAACCCTAAATTGTTAATCTATCAGTAAAATCAACAATCTAAGAAATAAATCACTAAGCTTAAACCCTAAATTATTAAGCCTATCAAATAAATCATCAACTTTATTAAACAAATTAACAATTCTTAGTACTAAATTTATAAGACTATTATTAAAATCATTAACCTTATTGACTAAATTGTTAAATTAAAATAGAAAACTATTAAAAAAATCAAGATTTATATTTAAAACTTACACACTATTTAAAAACTAAAATTATTATTAAATTTTTAATTATAATGTTTAATTTTCATAATTAATAAAAAGCATATTGAATAATATTTAGTTAAATAAACTAAAAATCTCTTAAATAACACAAAATAGGCAAAATTTAAATAATTATCATATGTCAATATATTTAAATAATTTTCTATAATAACAGAACTTAAAAATATTAAGTAATTTAGGTAAAAAAATATTTTTAAAAAATTGCACTTTTAAATCAAAAATTTATTAATAAAGATAATCTATAACTTTAAGGAGGTATATTTAGTCAACTTTTTTAAAAGTTAAATCAAAGTATAATGATCCATAAATAAATTTAAAAAAATTAAAAATTCAATTATTTTTTTTATTAAAAATTGGTTAAAAATATAAATAGTACTTACAGTATGCAGCAAATTATAACTTTGTAAACATTATGCAGAAAATTATAACCTTAAAATCTTAAAAAGTAATTTAGTTTGATAGGGTTAAAGAGTAAAAGTTTATGGTATTATAAAACTTAATGTGTTAAAAAAAGTATTATAAACAGAAAAAATGACAGAACTGGCAAACTATATATATAATTCCTTATTTTAAACTATGATAATTTAATTTTTTCTTTAATAACACATTGTAATCAAGGTTTTTTTTTTAAAAAAATAGGTCAGAATAATTCCTCATAGTATAAATAGGTATATAAACTTTTTTGACATCTAAACATAAAACAAGGAAAAATAAAGCACTTAAAATATAAGATATATTAATAAAATAATAAATTTTATTAAGTTAAATAAGAAAAAAAGATTTAAAAATAAAATAGGGTCATTTTGACCTGCTTGGTTTCTTTAGTGTTAAACTAATGATATAATGGAAGTAATATTATAATTAAAGCTTTTTATTAGCATTTTTTAAATTTTTATTAAATATTATATATTAAAAAGCTTAATTTATAAATTTAGTTATTATTAAAAAATTATATAGTTTATAATAAAATTATTAATAAAATATTATTTAATTTATTAAATTCACTTAATAAGTAATTTAATTATTTAATAAAAGCTTAAATAATAAGTTTAAATTTAATATTATTAAAAAACAAAGATTATTTTTTTATATGCAGATTATTTAGAAACTTGTTCAAACTTTTTGAAAAATAACTTATTTTTATTTTTCTTTATATTTAATATTCAAAATATTATATTTTCCCATTTATAGGCTGTTAGGAACCGTTAATGATTATTGTTTGATGGAATTTTTTAAAATAATTTTTATAGTCAATTTTATATTATTTTATTAGTAAAAATAATTTTAATTATTAAAACTTTAGAAATTGACTATTATATTATATAAATTTACTTTAAATTAGTTAGTCTGTTATAGAATAATTTTAAAAACCAAATATAAATTATAATATATATATATGCCAAAAGTTAATATTTAATATGCTTAATATATGGGAAAATATGTATATAAATTTATTTATTTTGGATTTTTTACTAGATTAGTCAGCTTTTATTTTTTGTACTTAATTAATTTGTTTTAAATTTTATATTAAATCAATTTATTTTTTAATTTTGAACTAAATTAGTTTACTTTTAAATTTCAAATCAAATTTATTTACTTTTAAATTTTGAACCAGACCATTTTGCTTCTAAATTTTAAATAGGATTTATCTGTTTCTAAATTTCAAACTAGATTAATATGCTTCTAAATTTTAAATCAAATTGGTTTACTTCTAAATTTTGAATCAGATTGATTTATTTCTACTTTTGAATTAAATCAGACTTTTTTTATTTTAAACTAAATTGATTTATTTCAAATTCTGTAACAGATTAATTTATTACTTTTTTTAAAAACTATTGAAAAAAATTTAATATTAATTTTTTTTCATATTCAAAATAATTTAATTTCAAAATAAATTTATTTTTGAAATTTATAAATTAATTTTAACTTTTATTTTGAATAAAATTTTATTTTTTCTTAAAATTAATTTAAAATTAAACCAAATTGTTTTTAAAAGTTTAAACTTTTTACTTAAAATAATTTAAGTTTGATTTGAAACTAATTTGATTTTAAAATAAAATCAAGTTTGAGATTTAAAAAAGATTTTCTTAAACTAAAATTTTAATTAATATATAAAAAACAGTCTTATTATTATAGTTTAAAAAAACTTTAATTTATTTTATCTTTAACTTTTGTTTTCCAACTTTAAAAAATATATTTAAGTTTAAAGTTTATTTTTATCCTTTTTAATTAATTATTTATTTAAAAATTTAAATCTAATTATTATTTATATCCTTTAAATCAGTTAATTATTATTTTTTAAATAAGATTTAAATCAAATCAGTTGTTAATTTAATAATAAACAAATAAATATTTTTAATAAAATTTAATAAGTTAATTTTAAAAATAATAACTAATTGAATATAATTTACTAATTTTTAATTTTATCCCTAATAATAATATTTAAAGTAATAGTTTTTAAAAGTTTTTTTTTTAAAATTAAACTTTTACATAAACTTATTTTTCCCTTTTTTCATCTAAGAAGTGTTAATAATCTAGTTTAAAATAGTATTATCAAATTTTAATTTTATTTATCATTTAATAATCAGTAATTAAAAATTGGACAGAATTTTTATAATATAAACTTAATTAAAATTTTAGCAGATTTTCTAATGAATAAAATCCACCAAGCTTCAAAATATTTTCTAGATGTCTTATAATAACTATTAAAGAATAATTGTTAGGTTTATTAACTTAACATTAATCAATTAAGTTTACATAATATTTACAGCCATCTAGCTGTAATATTTATATAATTATCTCAATATTAATTAAGCTACTATATTTAAATCTTGGCCATTTAACCTTAATTAACGTATTGTTAAATTTATATTAATTAAGCCATCATATTTAATTACAGCCATCTAGCCTTATTTTATACTAATAACTAATATTTCTTAAGCTATCATATTTAATTACAGCCATCTAGTCTTATTTTATACTACTAACTAATATCTCTTAAGCTATCATATTTTAATTATAGCCATCTGGACATAATTTATATATAATTAACTTAACCTAATTTTATCTAGATTTATCTAGCTATTTTTTTAATTTTATATAGGTGCCTCTTACTATTATTGGATAACTGGCCACCTATCCCAGATTTTATTTATAAATACCTTTAAATACTAGTTTTAAGGCTTCTAAAGGAAGACATTATTAATTAAATACACTTGGCGCATTCCGAATGAAGGCAATAATTTGGACTCATCTCGAATTAATTTTTAATATAAAAATCAAATTAAAAATTAATTCGAGATGAGTCCAAATTATTGCCTTCATTCGGAATGCGCCATATATTATAAATGCTACTAACTAATTAAAATTATATAAAAAATGTTGTTTTTACTTAACTAATGAAAAAGTTTAAAGTAAAAGTGGATAAACTTATATTAACTGTAGTAAATGTAAGAAAAGTACCTATAGAATAAGTCAATTTAATAATCAGGTAATTTTTTTAAATTAATTAAATTTTTATTTTAGTAAAATAATATATTTTTAATTTTATACAAATTGGTTTATATTTAATTTATTTTTTAAATAAAAAATTAATATATATATATTTATTATTGATTTTTTTCTAAATATAAACTTTTATTTATTTATAATGCTTATTTTTAGTTTGATTTATTAAATACATTATTATAATCTAATTTAATTTTAATAATAAATTACCTTTTGCATTTATAACTAATTATTTAAATTAAATACCTTTTAACATTAAAAGGATGGATTTTGAGTGTAGCAACTGTCAAGCATTAAATTATATATATGGAGGATAGTATTTTAGGAATAGAATTTTATTTTATCTTATGTTGTAAAAATAAAACATTAATTTTAAATTTACTATAAGAGTCTCCTTTTTATTTTAATAATATTTTTACTCTTAATAATTATGATTATATTGTTTTTCATTCAAATATACATTACTATAATGTTTTTTTATAATAACTTCTGTTAATGCTATTAAGGATCAAATACTACCAGTAGATGTATTATTTTTTTTATATCTAAGGTGTTCTCTATTACCTCTAGAAATATTTAGACATTTTATATATAAAGAATATTATGTATGCTAACCTTTACATAGTAGATTCTGAATTAAATTATAATTAATAAAGAAAGTTGAATTATATGTTAAACCCAAATATCATTTTAAATATACAAAAGGCTTTCCAATGAATTTAATCCCTATGTTCATTTATATAAGTCAGTTTATCAACTTATTTAAGATTTTGAAAGTTAAGAAAGACTAATTTTATTACTCTATCCAAACTTAAAATTAGTAATAATTAATTCCTAAAATTTTAATACTTATAATTTGCCAATTATTTCTGAAGTGGCAGCTATAATACCTGATATTAATTTAAATAGCAATTTAGCTCAAAATATTATATTACATCATAATAATACTAATCAAAATTTCCACACATTATTATT
>JAQIVE010005753.1:0-12428 GCA_034698285.1 Sminthurinus bimaculatus | reverse complement strand
GCAGACAAAATTCAAACCTGGATTTTCCGCGCGCTGGAAAGGATTTTTAAAAACAAGGAGCTGGAAAGTTTTATCGTTAACTCCCTGTACCTACATAGATTGTTATTTATTCGCATTATTTGTATTTACTTTTTATACCCTAGAGAAAAACATCTAGGGTGATTTCGAGACGGTTTTGGTCGAAATTCGCATTAGCCTTGATGAAATAATGTCATCAACATTTTATGATCTTGTCAAAAGTCAAAACTCATCGAAGTTTTATGACATTTGAGTAAGATAAGCTGTTTTTCTCGGGGTATTTCAAACGTCACATGAATAATGAATTAAAAACTTTTTTATCTCTAAAATGATATTAATCTGGATTTTTCTCTGTTGGCTTTGCTCTTGTTTCATCGCCGATCACCATTTATGATTGTTTAAATTTTCTAATAACAGTAAGTACTCTATTTCCGAATGCACAAAATTTTTTTTATTTGCAGTACTGTCCTCTAAAACTTGTCTGCAATGTTTTTATCCCCTCATAAAAATGTTAATCAAAATTAATTCAATGTTCAAATGCGCAATTCAGGCACTTGCAGTTCCTCTAACAAAAATAACCCAACTTGAGAGCCAGGCGCAAAATGAAGCCAGTGCCAGTCTGCCTCTTCCCTCCAGTGAAAAAGCTACTCGAGAGTTTTTGGAATCTCAAAATTTGGAGAGGGCCTTCCTCGTTGTCACGGTGACCATACCTATATAAAAATGATACGCATTTCCAAAATATTGCTGATGCAGCGAGATAGCAAGATAAAGTAACATTAACAAGGTCAAGTTTTTAATTCCCTGGACGGCTGTTTATATATACAGATGTTGGAGCTGTTGAAGGAGACTGAGGTCAAAAGTTCCCAGGTCAGTGCAAATACAAACATAAATAGGGAGCCTGGAGTTTGGAACAGACAAAAACAAAGTCGTCAAGCGGAAGAGGGCTCTGCTGTGTTTGAGTACATTGGCGCGATTTTAGGGGGCGATGGGGACAATCCCGCCTTGTCGAACCAGCTGAGTGGGCTTTTTGGGGCTCTGTTTAAAGCAGGTCTAGGCGATGCCCTCCAGGCCACGGGCAAAAGACTCCTCGAAAATATTACGAAGAAGGGAATCGTCTCAGCATCAACTTCAACCAAAACTAAATAAATTCAGTTGGCGACACCGCCATTTTTTTCACCCTCCTTGCATCGTGAACTAAAAATTGATTAAAATATCTTATTTTTCAAGTTTGATAAAAAAGATGAGATGTGATAAAAGATTGCTAAGCTTTGCTCAGATTTCCATGAAAATTCGTAAAAATTTCATCAAAATTTGAAATTATAGTAATTATTTGAGCAAAGCATTTTGTGACTGTTTTATTCTTTGCAAATTTTCGTCCAAGAATTTTCCCAATCAAGAAGGCCTCGTTGAAAATAAATAATACTTTGAGAATAAGTTGTGTATAATTTCATGCGTGGTACAATTATTGGTATGGTACAATTGTATTTCAAAATTTTGTACTTTCCTAAGCTCGTATAGTTGCTTTGGTAACCAAAAATCACAAATTTTCCTATTTCCTACATGATGCTGCAACAGCCTTCCGTCTCGTCACTCTCCTGGTCTTCCTCTTCATTTGAACGTTGCCCAGAAACGGCCGGAGCATCAAAACGGGCGTAATTAGAACCTGCATAATTAACCACAATATTATTATTTCAGAGTCCACTTTTATTCTTTTAAGTATATTCATGTTCAAAAATAAAAATTATACAGATGTACGTTTTTACCTTGTCTTCTCTTTCTTGACCACCGTCTAGATTTCGAGTTTGACCTCTTGTTCTGTTGGTTAGTTCTTCCTTCACTCCGGCCTCTTGGTTCTGACTCGGGTTCCTTCCAAATCTCATCAATTTCCAGAGGATTCGCATCCAGGTCGATCAAGGCACTCTTCCCGATTCTCCACCAAACTAGAAATTTGTCTCGCGGTACTTTCTCGGAGGAAAAGTAAGTGTGAGCCAGCTCATTCCGCAATTTGGCCAACTGTTTTATACTTGCTCGAGACTGGGAATTTTGTCTCATCACTCCACCACCGTTACGATCCCCACCGCCTAAATCCAATTCCATGGGCATGTTGAGGAGAACCAGAATGAACAGCGAAGTGTCCCAGTCACTCAGCTTCCCATTTAGAATCAGCTCCTTCTGCGAATGCTGGATGGTCACGGATGGATTTTTCTTCTGTTTCTGTTCCACACCGCGCTGAAGCACCGCCAAAAGTTGCTGACCTTCTCTGTCCCGCCGGTTCTTACTATGCTTGCTGTTGTTTCTCCAGTGTGCGTAGCCGCTACGACGGATGAACAGCTTCTCCAGTGTTTTTTTAGAGAACCGTTCAAGGTCCTTAAGTCGCCGGTAGTTTTTACTGTCTTCATTCTCTCCATCACCAACCATTATTTTACAATGTATTAGTTGCTAGGTAACCGATCTAAAACAGGAAAAGAGTTGACGTAAATAAATTATTAGGAAAAATTGTCATATATTATTTTGTCACACATTGAAAATGCCATGGTACAAGTAATACGTCACACATTTTTTCTTTGCTGGAGTTGAACTTGAAGAAAAAACCAACAAAACTTGTAGTTTGAAGCAAAATGTCAATAATAAATCGATATGAATCAATATAAAATAATCGATACATTGATTCGGAATACGGAGCAATAAAGAAGAAAAGTTGTTTAACAGCAAGTATAAAAGATTGACATTGAAGTTGTAAGTATATACCTGAATGTAGTTTCATTTATATTATGATGATGATAACAGTGGTCTTTGGTCTTCTTCTTCTACTTTATACTACATAAAACTATCTTAAAATTATGGGCATAAACTTAATGACGATGGTGACAAGATAATAAAGCCTATCGTTAATTCAAGGGGTTTTTTGTACTTTATATAATATTTATGTAATATTGCACATCTAATGTGTATAATGTATACACACAAAGTATCCCGAAGTTTGTCGTTACAATTTTTCACATCGGAAATTCTTCGTAAAATGATATCAAACTCACAATGACACACACATCTGGGTAATGTATTATGCTCCCTGGTATTTACTTTAATCAGGGAGAGCAGTAGTTTAACGTATTACATGTTGTAATTAGTATTTTTAATTAAATTTCCGAACCATGTAAAAATATAAAGATTGTCAATTCTTTGGCAAGGAAAGAAGAATTTCTTATTAGAAAATCTTTGCTTGTCTCCAATGAAGAGAAAGACCGCATGTGTGCGGCATTTCAAGGAAAGCTGGAGACCAACAACCAAAACGTACACACGGAACAGCCAAATAAAAACTTTGATGATAATAATATCATGCAGCCTTCGGTATTTAATAGAATGGTGCAAATGAAAACTGAAACCTTCAGCAGGTGCAAAAAGTAAAAATTTTATAGCCATGTGTACCTAGATGAATCAAAAACCATGGACAACTCGCAGTTTTCGTATGTTTTTTAGTTGTCAAAAAAAGGGGGGTTTCAACAAAATTGTGACCCTGGACTTTTGACTTTTTTTGTTTTCCTTAGAAATTCAACGGCTGACTACGAATGACCATGACCGCAGTTGGAATCAACCTATGATAAGTACACAGGCATTTTTTGAATGGGTGCAGGGTCACGGTCTGAGGGATAAGGGATATGTGTAATGTCTATATGTAGAAGGTGGAGAAATTGAAGATAATGGAGAAGTCTGGAAGCTTTTTGATCCATCCTTCAGGGCCAGAAGTGGAAGGAAAAGTAGACGAGGACTTGAACCTTTCGCTTATGCTTGGGATTTTGGAGACTTTGGAACGAAAAATCTCTTTCGCTCCCAATTTTCATTTGCAACAGTTTTCATACGTGCAGTACTCCCTTTGCGTCTAAAGTATAAATATTACACATTCGGCTGTATATTCTTCCCTAAAATCGGCTCGTTCTTTACCCCGAAATCGGACGTGTTTACATATTTGCGCCCGATTTTTTACACGCGCGCCTCGTTCATTACCATCTGCGTAAATTAGACCCAATCGGGACCGATTTCGACCACAGGGAGGGTTTTCGGAGCTATAAATCCCGACGCAATTACTTGTAACATCTTCGTATAAATATGTACTACATTTTACTCTGAATGTTGTTTGTAGTTTCGCTTGTCGCTGTTGACTTTTTTTTGCAAATTTTTGTGGTATTGTATTGTATTTCAAGTTTTATTCCTTGTCGTTATCTACATATAAGTTACAGTGCGAGTACAAAGTTGTATGCAATCTATTCACGCCGTAGCCTAAACAAGTTCAATATTCACAAACGGCGTCAAAGTTTTACAATTTAGAACATACACAAATCGAAAATGCAGGTCACTCCCTTGAATGAATCAATTTAAAGGCTGAAAAGCCATTTTAAGTCGAAAATGGTCGTGCAAAAAGCTAAATTATGCACAAACGGCGTCCAAGTCTTACAATTTCTCAATGAAAAGACAGTTTTTCAAAATGTTTAAATTTTAAGCTGTTAGTACATATATTCGGAACCTGGGAGATCCCCAGTCCCGGCTGCAGAGGTCAAAGGTCAAAGATCAAAGGAGACAATAATAAATAATTTTGGATATGACTGAATATTGGCTTCAAAAAGTTGCATCTCTTTTGTGTTGCAAATTACAGAACCTGCCACAGTTTTGATCTAAACGCTAATCATGATCGGAGTATCATGATCACTCATCAGCCAATAAAATGATTGAATATATGTAGGCATATCATTGAAATTAAAATATCAATTGCCATTGATAGTTATCTATTAAAATTTTACCAACTGTCTCATATTTGAACTTTTTCAATAATTGTGCAAAATGAAGGTGATGACGTAATTTGATGCCAAATAAAATCATTCAGTCACAAAATGCAAGAGAAAAATCAGGTAGACAAAGGACAACGAGTAGAGTGAAGGATGACGATACTTGTAGTCAAAATAACGTTGATTATTGATTAGCTATTACACAAAGGGACAGATGTGATACTCAAAAAAGTCTTTAAATAACAATTAAGTATTTTATAATGCTGAGTTTCTTTGTTAAAATTACATAACCTTTTCCATTAAGGTATTCTGTGTCTGCAGATTATTTTGATTATGACGGATTTATAGAAACTGCATGTGTATAGGACGACAAAAGTATCCATAAATATAAATACAAGTACTTACACATATTTTGTATTTAAATGGGTAGGAAAATCTTGATTTCTCTGTAAATCAAAGCTTGCTCGTTTACTGGAAGGAAGGAAAAGCGAGGGCTAGAACTAAAAGCTAAAGTTTCATTTTGGATTCCATAGCAACCAACTATTAGCTATTACCAATTAGCAAAACTGTTGAAGTTGCGAGTTGAAAAAATGAAAAGTGAACTATCCTGGCTCTTTGCCCTGTCCTTCGGCTCCCTGTGCTTGATTGGTTCGTTTTAATAACATTAAAATAAAAACAAACTCGTAAATCTCTGTTTTGTTTTTCAAAATTGTTCAAAATAATAAACCGAAATTTGGAAACGGTGCTTTAACTATAGACACAAATGTTTTTTCGTTGAATGAGTATAGAAACGGGAGCCATCCTTGTGCCAGTTTTGAGCAAAGCTGCTGATAAAGTGGAGAAAAGCTTCAACGTCAGTGACAACCCCAACGATGTCCAGTTTTACTTGTACAGCAACCCAAAGTTAGTTATTTTAACTTCACTTCTTTAAAATATTCGCAAATTTTAATTAAGGATTTTAATATTTTAAAAATCGTTCTGTCAAGCAAAATTGACTGAAATTAACGTTAATGATTGTAAAAATCTCAGGAATTATGCTCTGAAAGCCGGACAACTGCTGGATGTGAACAACCTGACAACAATTAGGTCGGCCAATTTCATCCCCGGAGCCCCAGTCAAGTTCATCACTCATGGGTATTAAATATTAAAAGTATACAAACTCTCACATGCAAATATTGTCCATCTGGATTCTTCAGCTGGTTTCTTGTTTTTAGTTGTTAGTCCACTTCCATGGTGATTCTGATTTTTGTTTTGATCATTAACTTAGATTCGTTCACAACTATACTTGTTGGGTTCCGCAGCAAATGAAAGACAGTTAGTTGATTTCTGGCTTTTTTCTTTTTTCATTCAACAGCTTTATTGTAATATTTTTCATAGCTTCAGTTTTACATGAAATTACAGAAAAAACAGAATTTTTAAAAATTATGTACATTTTGTTTTTATCAGCCTACTTTGAACGAAATGTGTCGGCCAATATAATTGCTGTGGACTGGGGAAAACTTGCCGCCGCCACCAGTGACTCCCCAATCGTGGGCACCTATCCCTTTGCCGTGGAGAATGTGAACATCACTGGAAAGAGGGTCGCGGATTTGATTCAACTTCTTGTTAAGGAGCGAAACATTTCTTTAAAACAGATTCACCTCATCGGGTTTTCCTTGGGGGCTCACGTGAGCGGGGTTGCCGGCGGGGCAGTTCAAAAGATTTTTAACCAACGCGTTGGCCGGATTACTGGTTAGACTGGAAAAAAAGTTATTCAGTCTTTTCATTATTTGTTTCCTTTTTTCTTGTTATTTCTTTGAAAAACAATGATAAATCGTAACACAATGAATTTTTGATATTAAATCTACAGGTTTGGACCCCGGTAAATATTTTTTACAGCTTTTTAAAACAGTTTTGTAAAAAGTAGTCTAAACTTATTTACGGATTTGAATTCATTTTTGACGAAATGAAAAGGCCGAGTTTTCATGAATAAAGTTGATTTTGATCTTCCAAAGATCATCAATTTTATTTAGATTAAAAAATTTTAATGATCAATGCTAGCTGGACCTGCTTTTTATACGGGTATTGTGGCCCGCCAACTCAAGAAAACGGATGCCGACTTTGTTGACGTCGTCCACACTTCGATGGGTAATTTGATATTTTTTGCTGCGTATAATAAGCGTATTTGATTTTTTCGTTAAAAGTGAATGAAGTGAAGGTGGCCAAACTATAGGCATTAATTTATAAGTTTTTTACACGGGTACTTAATTTAAAGGTCAAGAAGGTATTGCGGAGCACGTTGGAAATGTCGACTTTTTTTTGAATGCATTAGTAAGCTAAAAAACACAAAATAAAACAGCTTTCAAAAATCCAGAAAATTCAAGTTCTTTAAACATACTTACAACTAGACACATGTACACATTTTATACATTTTTTTCAGGGATTTGCACCACAGCCGGGCTGCGATCTTGCTAATGGTAAAAAATTATTCATTTTCTTGATAAAATAAAATTGTTCGGAAAGTAAATAAAACGCGAAAAAAATCGTACGTGTGACATTTTTATTTTTCCTTTTGCAGTGACCTGCAGCCATGACTTCTCACCCAACGTTTTTATGCAGAGCATCGGGAGAACTGACGTTTGTGGTTGCAGCTCAAAGGTTTATTTGGACCGTGGTTTATCCTGCAGCTGCGGAGCACAAGACACGGTCGTCTTTGGGGATAATACCAAACCGAAGAAGTAAAAGCTACTTTCAAATTTTACATAAATATTATTTACTTTCGTGGCGATCCAATGCAATGATGATGAGATTATTTTTTTCTTTTGCCGACATTTTTTTAACAGTCCTCTGTCGTCCTACTACCTCAACATGACGCAGGTTCCCATCAGTCTAAAATACACGTGTTAATCATCATAATTGATGATCAAATGCTGCAGTATGCCCAGTCAATTAAGCTCACCTTTCAACTATGCAATTAAACATTGAGTTTGAAGACATATGAATCAGAACTTTTCCAATTATCGCTCAACGTTTATTATTATCTATAAGTACATAAGTACATATACACCAAATTCACAAGGAAACTGAATAAATTCGTAACAATGTTATTCGAGTATGGACACTTGGTATTCAATCCAAAAGTTATATTTACGGGCATATTTTAACTTATACTTACATTTATTTAGATTTTATATATCACATTACATTTGGTAGGTATTACCTTGCCCTTCCATTGTTAGACTATAGGGAATAGATTCCTTACTGTCCCATGCATCGAGCGGGCCACACGGTGTACCTTCAAACCACCAATATTTTATTTTCAATTTATTTAATTAATTTTTGAAACTGACAACTGACAATGGACACTCAGCAAGTTCAAAACTGGGATTTTTATGAAACTTGCACTATTTTGTAGGTTTCGACTTCCTGAATTCCAAAATCTAGGTAAATCTTCCCGATAACTCGATTTACCGGCTAAAAATCCATTTTTGGCAAAAAAACGTGCATATTTTCTACAAGCTCAATTACATACTGAGGATTGACGAACGGCGTCTAAGTTTTGCAATTTCTCAATGAAAAACAAGCTTCGAATTTTGAAACTTGAGCATTGGGAAACATTAAGTAGTTAGATTGTATCGCCTCCCCGCTGTCCTCTTCCTCGTCTTGAAAACGAAAACCCAGTCTGTAAACAACGACCATCATTTTTTCAAAGCTTCCATGTTTTTCCATACAATTGATGGAGAGAATGAATGATCACTTACAAATGTCCCAGTTCGTGTCCGATAACAAAGTCTGATCCGAAGTCATTGTCCTGCGCAAAAGCGCAGTTCCGGTCCAGGGTACAAATCCCGCCAATCTTTGACAATCCCTTAGGCTCAAGATGTTTGTTTTCCTCGTCGCGGAGACATAAACTGTTGTCTAGCGGTGGTCAAGGTCAATAGACTCTGGACATATCGGGTCAAGTCCGGTCCATGAAACTCCACCATGGACTCGTCCACGTAAACTACCAGCTCCATCGTCAACGGAGCCCCAGTTTTGTGCAGGTCATCCCCACTTGACCTGAGCCCCATGGTGGTGGATACGAAAAGAAACTTCCTCTTGAATTAAGTACATATATCAATTAGCTTCAAATTCAATTCAATGAAATCAATGAAGTCATAAATATATAGTAGTCGTGTGTAAAAAATCAAGTGGAATATGTATATTATAGTAAGTTAGAACGTTGAATTAACGTTGAGCTTTATTATACAAAATTCACGAGAAAGTTGAATAAATTCGTAACAATAATTAATACATCAATAATTGAGTATTCAGTATCTATTAAGCACAAATTATGGGCTTAGACATATTTTAGCGTCATACATCATACTCATTACACAAGTAAAAAATATATTTAGCATATAAAGCTAATAAAATTAGCATTTAGCAACCAATTTTCACAGCGGTTTGAGGTCGACTTTGGTTGCTAGGAGACAAAGTTATTAAAGCACACAATATTTTGCAACAAAATAATAATAATAATATAATATTTGCCATGTTCACAGTTCACATAACAGAAGTATGAAGCATTTAAGTGAGCATAACATGAAGCATAAATAACAAACAATATGACGTGTGTAATATTTTATAAAAACTTGATGATTACATCTATTAACGTTGTATGTACATAAATGTGTATTTACATGGTACCTATGGAAATTGAAAAGATGGAGAAAAAACATCATTAATGTAAGTATTTACTTAAATATAAATATATTATGTGTGTATAGTGTACTATTGCATGATTATTGTATGACTAATGTTAAACCATGTTAGCACATGGACATACAATACAAAATATTTAAATAATTAACAATTATATAAAATTGACTCATTCACAACGTTGTAGAACATTGAAATACATAGGTTGAACGGAGTTCAAGTGGTACACAGAAAGTAAGTAACTGACAATGCACGATCAATTATGCTGAGATAATTAGCATAAAGCATAACTCATGCGTTATAACTTATTCGTTTTCCATATTGAAAATTAAAATTACTGAATAATACAGTGAAATCCCTGTTATAACAATAAAAAGTCAAAAATATTAAGTATCACAGGTGTTCAGACTCAGATCCCTGTCAAAACTGGTTATTTTACTTTATATTCAAAATAGACTTGAACACATTATTGTATGGATCATAAAAATATTCGTATTAAAAATTGACTTGAATACGAAATCGTAACATTTTTTAACGGTGGGTATAGAATATTCAATACAATGCAATGGTGAGATTCAAATCCTTTTTTTGAGTTCAGACTTGAAATATGTATGTAACTATTTAAAAGTGAGTCGAGCATAGGGTGTCATTGGCTCGAGAATGGATTTAACCCCTGTAACAAAAATAATATAATACAGTCAAGGTCAAAATAAAGGACAACAATATCATTGTTACGAGTGATTATCTGAAGATTACAGCAATAATAAATGAATACTGAATACAACATATTAAAATTATACTTGATACTTGATGAAAATGCATAAAATAGAATATGAAATAAAAATAATACTGTCTACTTTATTTCATGCTAATCTATAACTTACGGCAAAGTTGAGCAGAGTAAGCGTCATACTCTGGAATATAAATGTCGACCGCTGGAATCACAGTAATTTGCACACGAGAGTGAGATTGGAAGGCTAAAATGCCCGAAATGGGAGAGATTATATAAAGTTCATCTGTTTCATATTCTTGAGAAGACCATTTCCCCAGCTGAAGTTGCATATGAATGTCTGTTGTTAAAAATAAAGAGCCAAATTGTCAATTTTTCGTTTTTCCACTTAACAATATTTATAAGAAAATGAGAAATTACAAAAACAAACGAATAAATTATAAAATCTAAAATCAAGTACACTTAACAACAATAAATATCAAATTACCTTTTATGGTTAAAATGGGACGACGAATCTCCATTTCCAGATTCCTACTACAAACGCTAATCCATTCCTTTGGGTCATCTGCGTTCAAAACTAGATCTCGTAGCTGCCAGCAAGTCTCCGGATCAAGACCAGTAAAACAAGAGTCAATTCCGGGACTCCGATTTGCCCGTGAAATCTTCAAGTTGACCTTAAATTGAGAGCAAATTAAAAAATTGAATAATTATAATTGATTACATTTTACTTTACATTTTATACTCAAAATAAAAATGATAATTTTGAATAGGTTTTAGATTTAATGGCTCAAATTTTAAAATTACACACTTTTAGAGACTCGAGATACTTGAATTTTCGGATGACTGAGCTATAGGCTGGAAAATCCGTCATTTGGTCCAGAACAAGATGTTTCACATTAGGAAAAACTTGGTCCAACTTGTAAATCCAGCTGTTTGGCAAGGAGCCCCTAACTGTCAACTTTGTCACTTGGGGGGCACTGTCCAAAAACGGAAAGTCGTCACGGTCATTCACATTTCTCCAGGTATCTCCAATCAAACTGACATTTTCCAAGTTGGGAAACACTCGGGAGAACTCAAACTCAAAAGGGTCTCTCAACACCCAAAAGATGACCTGCCAGACCTTGTGGAGGATCGGCCACTGGATTTCCCTTGAGGACTCTGGAGGGGTCAAACATAGAGTATAGAGAGTGTCAACACTGGATGCCAACATGTTGCTCACAACTTTATTCATCCTTCCGTGGAACTCAAAGTAGTTCAATTTAATTTCCCGGTTTTCACTAAAGAGCTGCAGAATCTTTGCCTCATGTGGAGGAAATGGGGTCACTC
Organism: Sminthurinus bimaculatus; assembly: GCA_034698285.1. Classification (NCBI taxonomy): domain Eukaryota; kingdom Metazoa; phylum Arthropoda; class Collembola; order Symphypleona; family Katiannidae; genus Sminthurinus; species Sminthurinus bimaculatus. Next base: position 896 of record JAQIVE010005753.1, on the reverse strand, counting down.
TCGCGGACTTTAGCAGGTGAACTTTCCTTGTCTGCGTCAGGAAGTCCATGAGATCTTTGGTTATCTTCAGGTTGATGGATGAGAGGTTTGTAGCAGTTTCTATAATTTCCTGAATTACATCCCATCTTGCATCGGAAAAATGTTCCACTTCAAAGTATTTCAAATTCTGTAGAGCCGAATTTAGAGACTTTTCTCCATTTACACGGGGAAAAATTCTACCCGTGCGGGGCCTCAAATGAACCGAGCCCAACTTCAAGGATTCCAGGTTGGGCAGTTGATCCTGGAAGAGTTTCCGGTAAAATTCCGTCTCCATTAGGTTAACTGTGGCAAGCTCCAGGCTCTTGATATTCTTTCCATGAAGTGTGAGGAAATGCTGGAGGTCTGGATTGCTGTATCTTCCGCTGCCCGATATAAGAAAGTTGGTACAAGGGAATTGAAATTGAAACTGGGTCGAGTTCTCCAGGGTATCCATGAGCATGGGTAGAGTGTGGGGTTTGAGTCGATTGAGAGCAAATGTGCCGGCCTTCTTATGGTGGGTATGGACACAGAGGTCAACTTGAATGTCTTTCCGCTTTAGAAGCTGCTTGGTGGCCTCCGCATTCCACTCACGGGACACCAGGCGACAATTTAAAAGGTCCAGAGAACTTGTCTTCTTGAGTATGTGTTGTAAGATCTATATAATTTGTTAATAGTATTAGTATTAAATATTAAACATTAACATACGAAAGGTTTGCACAGAATTCGTTGTCAATTTCATACATAATGTCATAATGTCATATTTTTTATTTTTATTTCACGAGGAGAGCTAAAAACAACTTTAGTGGTATGTAGAGTTCTTCGATTTTGCTTTGGTTTTTGCTTTGGAATTTGATTTGGCTTAGATTTGGCATTTATAG
>JAQIVE010005752.1:0-12428 GCA_034698285.1 Sminthurinus bimaculatus | reverse complement strand
ATGCTCTACACGATGGTAATTTTTATTTTGACCTACGGGCACGGGGCAAATTACATAGTCCTTGGCGCCTGCCTCTTAGTTTGATTCTTGACAAGCGTGTCTTTGTTCTCTTTCGCAATATATGTATGTACATACTGGATCGTCGATTCATGCATAAAAGGAAAAAATGAGCTCGTCAAAAAATTAGAACAAAACGTTTATGTAACATAAGATGGAGCATCAAGACTCAAGACATTTTTGGAGAAAATAGCATTCATAATATAATATGCTATAGTATACATTTTACTGCCGAAATGGCTGCTATTTATTATCTGAAAGAATTCACTAACAATGTAAGAAAAGTTTTACGTCTCACATACTGAAAAACTGTTTATGATGTACATTGGACAAGTATCCATGCATACTTTTGCATTTGTAAGATAGAAAAGAAAGTAATAATAATATTGTAATAAATATAGTACAGAGTACAAAAGTATTCCAAGACTTACCAAAGCACCAAGCATAAAATCACCCGATATATTTACATACAGTTTATTGTTTGGCCCAGGCGGACCAGTATACTGAAAAGACGGTTGCGACACTGATGATGCTATTCTTTCTGTCACGATACTCCCAAAATTGAGGAGGAAAAAAATTACGACGGAGACGATCATTTTGCTGCCCATTTTGTACACACACACACAATTTCAAGGGGCTCTTGTCGTTTCACTTTCACAAATCAAGATAATTCAACATTCTCTCGGGTTGAGAAAGGGTCATCAAAATCTCATTAGCTTTCATTTCCCCGATCAAATTATTCTTCTATACATTTTGGTACTTACTATGTATTATTTTTATCTTTTATTTCCCCAAAAACAACGGTTATGTATACAAATATAGGGAAAGTAATGTGTAATGTATTAATCACTAGGGACTAGGTCAAATTTTTATGTGTATAAAGCATACAGAATATAGATATGTTCACTTTGCACTAAAAAATATTCTTCTATTTTGTGTTTCTATGCATGCAAAACTACACCAACTTTTTATTCTCTTGTTCACCTTGAAACATGAGTCAAGTATGTAACTTGACCAAACTCACTTTCACTTGGAAGTTTGTATAAGGTATTTTAAAAAGTCTGTTCCAACTTTAATGTAAAAGGTGCAGTTTGTTGAATACTTTTCGCTGGTTGAATATGGAGACTCCAGGCAATCAAATTACACTTGTAAGAGTTTGAATACGAGATGTGACAGAGAAAGTAAATTACACTACACACTACATATATATGCAGGTACAGACAGAAAATTCATGTGTTTTACTTTCCCGACTCTTGAAACTTTTCAAAGGTTCTTCCAGTAAATAAACAAATGAAACGAGCACAGACGAATTTTTTTATGTTGACTTTTTTCGTTTTCCTTTGATTGAATTCAACACGACTCGAGCACTACACTTTTAACCTTCTACCCTTCACGCATAATTATTTTGAAACAGCAGGTTTAGGAGGTGTAACGAAGATCAGATTGTCAGTTGTTTCTCCATTAAGTAGTCTTTAACATTATTGTATTTAAAATAAATTAAAGTTTTCATTTTTGCACAGCAATTTTTATCTTTATTTGAAAATATTTATGTATAGTCCAGCACATTTATTTTCATTAAATTATTCCAAATATCGAAGGTACTTTAGCTTTTTACTTTCTCCTCAAGTTACCCGTCTCAATAACGAGGTTTTTTCACTTCTTCATTTCAAGAGGAATTGTAATCAACAATAAATACAACATGTGTTGGCTACTAAATTGGGTTTTTGGTCCAAATTAAGTTTTGGCATTTGTTTCAGAGTACGAACTGTCTGTTCTCCCTTCTCTTTTGTTTGGGGCAAAACTTTCACTAGAATCAAATCAAAATTTCTATAGATGAAGTCTGTTCACTCTCAATTTCTTTGTTCCTCTTGGTTTCAGGGGCTTCATCATCGTACTTCATCAACTGCTGCGTTAACTTTTTTCTTTCTCAGTATACTTCTCGTGTTTTTAAGAATAGAACACAAACTAATACAATTGGGTCGTCGTCCAGCATCTACTGTTATAATAACTTATTTTCCATCAAGGACATTTACTAACACTGAACAGCAAATGTATAGAGTACTCCAAACTCCGATAACATTAATGGTAGGAATTTGTTGCATAGTTTTCATGCACGTGATATCATTAAAAACATGTACTGTGTTTTTAGTCGGAGGTCGGAAGGAATGTCGTAAAACAATTAAAAATTACATTTTATTTTCATTTTTCAGCATTATAGAAATAATCCAGGTGAAATCTGCCATATATTTTTCTTCTTTCGTATCCTTTCACAATGTCTGCTCAGTGTTTCCTATAGATCACGTTTTTGTACCATTCCATATTCTCAGGTTGTCGTTGCAGGAATTTCGGTTTGTTGTCATAAATTCCAGACGGAGCATCGGGCGTTCCAAAAGAAATTCCTGTGAAAAAATGTATAGAGAAAAAAATTTATGAAATGCCAAATCAGGATATTTTTGCATTCTTTTTTATTAACAAAACTTGATATCAGTCTCGGTACTTTGTACATAACATCCCGAAACGGAAACTATGTATAATATGTAACTCTGTTCTGTTAATAATTTCTGAACTCTTTTAATTTTTGTCATCCAACAGAATAACACACACCGAATGGTTATGCATTATGTATGTATATGGAAAAGCCGGAAGGGTAAAATATAAAATAATTTGGTGATATGAATATTATAATATGTACATTGTACATTGTATATAGACAAAGAGCAAGTCAACTTTAATTAACCGTTTGAAGCAATGCATGCCAAATCATTTTTTGTATGCCGAACAGCATGAAAATGATACGATATTTGCTCAATTTTGTCTTCAAACCTTCGGCCAAATGTATTGGAAAATATTTGCCATTTTGTCTTGTTTTATTTGTTTAGAAGTACACTTTACGAGCTACATACTTGCATTATTCACATGCCTCCCATACCTGTCTGCGAAGAATTCAAATTTTATACAAAAATGAAAAAGACACCACTACTCTCTATAACATAACATCACGTACCTTGACTGTACCCTAATATTAAAATCCCATCGGATGTCATCGGAATTCCACCACATTTGACGGGACAAATGTGAAAAAATAATAATATTATTATTTGTCATCAGATCACATGGAAATGTCATCACAATGCCATTGGCTTTGACTGGGAAAAAAAATATTATAAAGAAAAAAAAGTTTTGTTTGTGGTGACATAGTAACGTCATTACAAAGTAATGACAATCTCATGGGATCAATGCCACAAACAAAAAATATTTTTTCTTTCATTTTTTTCTTTTCGTTTTTTTCAAACACTTGCATTGTGACATGAAAATGTGATGCATCGGTCATCACATTCTCATGTCACAATCCAATTCCATTCGTTCTTTTTGAAAAAATTCAAAGTCCACCAATCAAAATTATTGCATATAGTGGACTCGGCGTTATAATGCGTATCCTATATAGTGCTATACTACAATGCATTATTATAAGGCGTATTGAAGCCTTGGTTATTTGAGGTTAGGGCTAAAACAGACACCAAAAGTACCCATAATAGACACCAAAAGGATTAAACAGATTTTTTTTACATAACAGACACCCAAAATATTTTGATTGTCAGTATTAGACACCAAACCTGTGACTATAAGAGACACCAAATATGACTATTATTGACACCAAAATTAATATTTTTATTTTCTTTCTTTGCTAGTTTAAGTTGATTAAATTCATATCGATTGAGTCATTTAATTTTTCTGGAAATGTAGTCAAATAAGTTAAAATATACAAATATACAAAAGATTTTTAAAAAGTAGAATCGAGGTGCAGGATTGGGTGTATGACTTTGGTGGTCATCCACGGGGTCTTTTAGTTTTTTGCTGTGTTGGAGATTCGGGATTCTGGTTAGTTTGTGGTTCAAAGGTCAAAGCAGGTCCAACCTTTCGAGGGCGCCCTACGTAAACAGTGCTATACAGAATCAGGGTCTCTGGATTTTCTCTGATAGGCAAATATTGAGTAAATGGAAATGACTTGATGAATGACGGCGATGCAATGAGGAGATATCATTCTATAATTGCCTTTCGAGGGTAGGAATTATTAGTTGACTTTTTCGGAACAGTTTTGGTGTCCTCATCAGATGATTCAGGACCATTTTCACTCACTTTTTCATCACTGCTACCGCATGGTACAAGTTCAAAATCGGAATCCTCAAAATCTTTCTTTTTTGAGGACATATAAAATAAGTTCAAGTACACATGCACAAGAACTTACTCACTTGTACTTGAAATTAAAACATTAATTTTGGTGTCAATAATAGTCATCGTTGGTGTCTGTTATAGTCACAGGTTTGGTGTCTAATACCGACAATCAAAATATTTTTGTTGTCTGTTATGAAAAAAAAATCAATTTAATCTTTTTGGTGTCTATCATGGGTACTTTTGGTCTGTTTTAGTTATTTCCGTTATTTAAGTAGCAGAAAAATACTCTTGAATACCAACAATGACCACTTTGTCTAGAGGTAAAGGTCAATGTTTCCAGTCCTGAGGTCGGCAGTTCGATTCTGACCTGAAAGTTCACTTTTTGAAAAATTTCCCAAAAAATAAAAAATAAAATTTTAATTTTGACAAGACAGTCCTGTCAAAATGGTATCATTATTTTATCAAATTTCATGTCACTGTCCCGTCATAATCCCATCGATTGTCGATGACATTTCCATGACATGTCATCACATTGTGATGGAAAAGTGATGATATTTGACATGAATTTCTACCAAAATCCCGTCTTATTGTGACCGAACATCCCGGTATCACATTAGTATTAGGGTTACCATGAAAATCTCACCAAATATTGTCATCGTTGTCAAACCTTATCAAATTTTCATGAGATTTTATAAGATTTTTTTGGTATTTACACAATGTTATAATATGTTGTATCGGACGTCAGTATTACTGGAAACCTGTCTTTGGAACCATGCTTAAATGTGTTAACTTTTGTTTAATTCGTGATTCATTAATTCCCAAAGAAGCTGAAACCATTCATAAGTTAAGAAAACACATCCATTCACTGGAAAAGCCCGAACAGAAATTGGCCAAAATCCGCGAAAAAATCCCGCGATCCCATGCGACAAAAAAACTTGACGAATACAGTCAGTAATTCCGCGATATTTCGGGGACTTTGCATCATCTGCTTGCAGTCGAGATTTTATAACTGAAAGTCATAGAGTAATACTTTGGCACTTGGAAGTGTAATATACATGTATAGTCGGGCAATAAAAGGGGCATTTCAGGTAAATGCAAGGTTTTTCATGTTATCAATAATTCTACTAATTTGTTTCAAGAACTACCGAATCTAGAAGCTTCATGTACTTGAAAATACATTTAGTGCTATAAGTTAATTTCAAGTGCTAAATATGTTGTGTCTTAAACAGTCCTGCCAGTGGGGCCTAGCGGCGCTTGGAAAGGTAAAGATCCTCAGGGGACTACATTCAATGCGCTAAAAGCCCGGCATAAAATTCTGGCACTATTCGGCCCATAGTCGTGGGGATTACAGCAATAGAAATCCGGCTGAATTCGGCCCATGCAGTTGGCTGAAATCGGGGGTAGTGACTTGGGCGGAAATTGACCCGATTTCCCACCGAATTTGGCTACTTGTACTTGAGCGTAAGGGAACGCTCTGAGAGTCAACCTCAAGTGAACTTCGAAAATCCTTTACTTGTAAGATTACCTGAAACGCCACTTTTTTGTCCGACAGGGGACATAATATAATCCTCAAAAATCCTTGTCATTATTTTATGTATTATATGGAATGACATAACTATAGCTGATGTCATATTTCTTTTGCTACACTCACCGTCAAGTGGGACAATACTCCACCAAGAAATTGTACCTAGGTTGAAAAAAAGATGCCATTCAGGTATGCAGTAATGTGTCTACTATTTGCTTTTTGTGAAAAAATGGCTTGAAAGGAGCTAAAGCAGGCCCCTACTAATCTGGCTTATTTCTGTTCTGTCAACCGCGGATTTTGTGACCACAAAACGAGTCTATAATATAGGTAATTTGGGAAAGTCAAGTGAGGCTTTGCCATACGAACCGGAAAATCCACCAGCAAGGAAAGCCAGTAGGGAGTTGGAAAAATGAGCAGAGTAGAATCCTCCAAAGTTGACATTTAAACCATCTGAAAGATTTTTGAGGTGATCCGAGAATAGCTCGTACATTGTGATATACAGTCCGAACGCGGGAACATCTCTAAAAATTTCTTGTATTGGTTTGAAAACAGTTACAAAATTATCTTCTCCTGCTTCTTCAATATTCTACACTTTCCTATTGCATTAAAAGGAATGGCTTCATTAAGCGAGAAAATCGAAAATTCTTTGCACCTGACGGTCATTATTCCAATGCCTTGATAAAGTCCCTTGACACCTGATCCTCTCATAATATCACGAACCACTTGCGTTGGTGTACCCATTTTGAATCCATGCGCTTGAAGTTTCACTTTGACCTGTATAAAAATAACCTGATGATTATTGCATAGTAATGGTGCACTACTCATTGTCATCGGTAGTTTCAGTTTGGGTTTATCAGACAAATACTATGAAATAATAAACAAAAGTGTACCAAATCAACTGGGCAGGCTAGGCCCAACTGTACAAAACCACCAGCGCAGCCTGCGATGTAAATGTCCAGATAGGTAGCACGTTCCACCCGCTCCTGCTCAACCAAGAACTAAATCATGTTCAAGTTCATTCCATTTACCCCATTATATTTCCATGTATTTATTCCATTTATTTTCCATTTAGTTAGTGTTTAAGTGGATTTTTAGGCTGCCGCATTACCGCATTTTGTGTTTGGCCGTCATTCAACTTTGCTGCAAATTTAGCATGTATATGCTTGCTGTAGTTTTTGTAGTCGACAATGTAGTTCAATGTTTGCCCGTAAACGCCGAAAAATATTGAATTCAGAGCTCCACTGGCAAGCAAAGGGAACGAAAGTCCTCGGAAATAGCCTATTTGGAAATTAAAAATCATCTATGCAGAGGACTACTCCAATTGATACTTGCACCTAACAGATTTTTTCTGAGTATTATACTTTGTATGTAATTCTAAACACGTTAACAAAGTCGTATCTATCTACCTTCAGCAATACCTTGAAAACATTTCCCCCAGTGCCTATAGCAGTGTATATAAATTGATAATTTAACAAGTGTTGTAAGTGTCAACTTACCTTTGAAGCCATCAGTGACGTAAATACTCCGCATGGTTTTGATGATACCAATGCCTTCATTTTGTTGCTGGACTTTGATCGTGTCAATCTTTAAGAATTTTTATTCGTAATCACTTTAGCCCAAAAATAATTACCTATTTAATATCATAGTTTACGTAAAAGGGAATAATGTTGTATACATAATGTAGATATATTGCAAAAAATATCGACTCAACGCACAGGGTGTCCGACGGCAAAGCCAATCATACCTGTTTAAAACGACACAAGTAAAAACCAGCACTTTTAACTTTTTAACTCATTAATGAACTTATTTAGAAGAATTATCTCTAGTTGCTGACAAGAAGCAAAAATTCATTTTGTACGGTTCCCAAACTATACACTGCATATAAATAAATGTGAATGACGGATTGAATGGGACGTGACGTTTGACGTTTCGAATTCCAAATTCTAAAAATTAAGAATTACTGCTAGACGAAATAAAGTGTTGAAAATGTTACCAGATAGATATCCCGCAAAATACTCGCCCATAGTTTATTGTCCAGTGACTAGATTTTATTTCAAAGTTCTTGACGTTGGATGTGAACGGGAAATATGTTAACACACTATTCCAAGATTATCAATGAACAAAGTGTTTCAAATCAGCAAGGAGTAATGATTGATATTGAGTAGATTGAAGATTGAACAGATGCAATCAGATTTATTCTCAGAAGCAGATTTAATCCTTTGATATGTATAATTTTCAAGAAAATCAAGAGCACATCATTTTGTCCAATTCACAAAATAGGATAAGTATGAGATGAATGAATAAAATTTTCACACATGTTTCTGCGTTGACTTTCGACCTTTCCATTCCACTGAAATTGTGCATCTGTGACTTTCGCCCTGTTTGAATGACGGAGAGCGATAAAAATAATATTTTAAAATATTGAATAGTCTGGTTATATTAATTCCTTTTGTGTATTAAGTGCACACGTATTTACTTAAGGGTGGAGACAACCAAAGTGTTCTTTTCTTTTGGCTTTTTTTAGTTTTTCATAAATTAAAATGAAATGAGGGCTAAAATAAAAAACAAGCTCTAACTACGTTGTAGAGTAGCAAATTTCGGTTCCAATGAAATATGACGCAGGTCTGTCGGGTCAACACTAATGGCGTGATTCAACGATTTCCGGAAAATTCCGAGTTTTCGGATAAAACGTTTAATCACGCCATCAGTGTTGACCCGGCAGAACTGTGTCATATTTCATTGGAACCGCAATTTACTACTCTACTACGCAGTTAGAGCTTGTTTTTTATTTTAGCCCTCATTTAATTTTAATTTATGGAAAACTAAAAAAACCCAAAAGAAAAGAACATTTTGATTTTCTCAATCCTTAAATGTAAATATAAAGAGAGACAGAAAGATAGAGAGAAGCTCAAACAACTGGACTCAACGTCGTAATGTCGCCTACTTAAGTATTTTTAAATATGTATGCATATGTAGTGTTTATATTATATAGTCGTGCTTTAGACATGTCATGTGTAAAACTCTCAGTACCTACTACCTACTTACATATTATGTATGTGTAAACAGCATAAATAAATAGTACAGACGACTACATTATGTGTAACAAAGATAACAGATACCAAAATCCTGTTGTGACTTCAAGATAAAGTGGTCGTAAGTGGAAATATTTTACGTTATAATATTGAATCATAGTTACACCCCCTGGGGTTCAAATACAGACTTGGGCACAGGTTTATTTTGGTCGAATCAAGGCCCTGTAGAACGTCGAAACTTTCGACGTCCTGTATAGGGCCTTGGGTTGAATGTTAAAAAAACAAACTACATAAACAAAGAATGTATTAGCTTACAAATGAATAAATGCACGGAAAAAAATGATAATAACGTCAGTTATTATTTATTGTGCGTATTGTGCAATTGTGTATTTTACCTGGCCTAAGGCTACGACTCGCCGGAAGTTTGTTTATGTGACCCAAACTAAGAGCACGGTTTGCATTGTACATAACTATGAAAGGTTCTAGTTAAATATTGCCGTGTATGATAAATTCGTAGAAAGTCGTAGACTGTTGGGGGATTTCCGATTTTGTTTTACTGCAAGCACTATCACCACTAATTATTTATGTACTAGCGGTTTGGTCAACATCAGGTTAAAGGTCACGAATTGGCACACTCGAGAAATTTGGGTGCCAAAATCAGGTATTTTTTGTTTGTTTTCCTTTAGAACTGCTAGTAATTTCACATATTTCCCACAGTAGCACAATCATGATAATTTTTGTAGGGAATAGTCATCTCTCTAGGAAGATTAACTAATTGGTTTTAAAAGAAAATCTGCGTAGGTGTTCTTTAGAGAAGACATTGTTTGAGAATGTCCACCTCCCGGGTGAAAGTCCATAATTTTGAAAAAGAGTTTTTGGTAGTGGCTTTCTCTCAAATAAAGCCCTCAATTAAGGCTTTGCGGTGTGTTACTAAACAAAATCTGCCTCGTTTGTGTATCATTGGTCACCTCTAATTATTCTTTTTTATTATGAGGATACAATCTTTTGAATTTTGTCGGAGGATGGATCGGGCATAAAGTGTTGGTGGGAAGATTCATGCTCAAACATTTCTGCCTGAGCTTCCCATGAATTTAAAATTTTGATTTCACGTGCACACACACTCACACGTGTACTAATACTAATGGCAAAAGATGATTAAGTTGAAAGGATGAAAGAGGTAGATTGCAGAAATGGTTTTATTTCCGAGCTTTCGACGTGTACTTTGGCAGTCTTCGTCAGGAAACTATATAAGTACACACATATTAGAAAATTTCCTTAGCTGTACAAGAAATATATTTAAAACTATGTGGCAAAGAGTAAAGCAATAACATCAATCTTACCAAATCTACAATTAAGTAGTTAACACATGAACTAACTCGATTCCTCGAGTTTTTTACTCAAACGAAGAAAAGATGAGTAAAAAAGTTAGGGAAATTTTTCACCAAGATACTGGTCGTGGTTAGAGTTATTCCTATTTGTTTGATTGTGTATGGTGCATAGAAAATTGCATTGATGATTAAGTTTTTCCTAAAAACTAGGATGGTTTTCAAATTTTCTGTTCTCAACATCACCCCGTATTTTCTGCTTATCCGAAATGTATGGATTTGATTGTAATCTGGTAACAGATGTACCGACTTACCTTTACAAGGGATAAGAAACCCATAGATATATTTTTGGCAGTAGCATAATTGTTTGAAGTAAACTTCAAATGTTGTGTAAAGTGAAAGTCGCATGAAAATCATCGACATGTTGATTTTGGATAGACTCTCATTTCTTGACCTTTGACCTGCAATTGACAAAATTTATAGTGTGGGCCTAAGTAATGTAGATAATTACTGCAGTGAAGAAAAATCGGAAATCGCTCCACCAGTCTACGACTTTCTACGAATTTATCATACACGCCGATATTTTTTATGCCGATGTACTTATGTACTACTTGAGTCCATTAAAATCATAGTCTTGAATCGATCAGTCGACCAATCAGTCGATAAATTTGCTTGCGCAAATGCAGTTTAAATAAAAAGGCGTTTCTGCGCACATATAACAAAATATATGATTATGATTATGATAAGTATGATTGAAATACATACACATGAAAGTAAATCAAGATCTAGGTTTACAATACTGCGAAGGGCGATTTTCTGTTAAAGCATCATAGTTAAAGACTCAATATTTATTATTAAATAATCTACTTCAGAGCGGCTGATTCAAGTTATACATGCGTTTATTATACTACTTGCTTTTTAGGTTCATCCCTGTCATGTCAGTAGAAAACTGATATCAAACGAAATTTTGAAATTGGTTTTCATTTCTCATTCCAAGTATGCATAAAATATGTGAATAGAAATGGAGAAATAGTATTGCAGGTTTGAATACGCATACCTAGATTAGCTTGTGAGATGTGAAAAAAAATTTAATTTTGAACCGACCTTTCATACACATTATAACTGTTGAAAAGGCAAGAAACAAATAAATACAGTAAAATAAAATTTTGAGCTCCATCAGTTGATGCCTACGCAGTTACTGTTGTTGAAATGTTGGCAGGTTTGTAGCTTGTATCTATAATGCATAAATACTGTAAAATCTCAAATAATACGGTACATGTCAATGTACACATACATCATCTCGTCAATTTTTCCGTCTCCACGTATTACATGTACATACATATGTACGTAGTTTCAATGGCTAGTAAATTACATAGATTAGTACAACAACCCACAGTCTATTGAATACAGCATATTTCTGTATTCAATAGACTGTGCTACAGCCGTATAATATTATGTACTATTTGAGAATTTACGGTGACTGAATTATGGAAAAGAAAAGCCATGAAATTGCTTTTACTATGGGTACGACTCCCAGAAGATGTTACGTATGTAGTAGGTACATATTCCCGTTTCTTTCACACCGGGAATACCTAATATTAATTATTAAAGCTGGCTTACATACTTAATTATTACTATCTGATGGCGGCACATTAATTGAACATTTACCGAATATTTTTTAGTGTCAATTACACGATGCAGCTGTAGTTGCCTTTTAAGGCAACTACAGCTGCATCGTGTATACCACATGTAATGTTTATTCTTCAGAAAGTATTATTTATTGTAAAAATATTTCTATAATATCAAACGAACAACAAAGGCAAACAAATCCTTGTGACTTCAATCCTTGCAGGCTTCTTGTCACATACCTATTCCGTTCAACTGGTCATGGTATCGTAGCTTCGTTTGATTTCGTTTGTATGTATTTGTATGCTTGTTTTTTTTCTGTGCCAAATCGATTCAAAAATGGAAGTTTCAATTGTTCATAGCTCGTTTTGATTAAGATGACTGAGTAAGTCAACCTGTCTCAGTATACCCAAGAATATCTCTTTCTTTGGTGCAGCAACTGTAAATAAATAAGCACATTTTACTTTTCACGTAGAGAAATACATGATTTATGTATATACATGCATATTATACACTGTGTTTCTCGCATGCGGTTCCCGCACACGTACAAACCAAACGTGTGCGGGAACATCGCAAAAAAAACTCAGTGTATATTATATATATTGTACGTTTACGTTTATGAATGAAAATTTAACTGACAGTTGGGATAAGGTAAAAAATGTACCGGGATTTTTCACAACTGCGACGAAT
>JAQIVE010005751.1:0-12429 GCA_034698285.1 Sminthurinus bimaculatus | reverse complement strand
CAAAAAAAGTTTAAACATGACGACCCCGCTCATTTTTACATGCGCCTCGCGCCCCCAAACTTGTTGAAAATTGCCTTCAACTCCAAACTCCACGTTGTAGGCTCCCCGAAAATGGTGCACAATTCAATTCGTCTGGTGTACCGCAACAGTTCCGAAGATGGGAATATAACGACGATTTTTGTGGTACCAAAAGTGGTCCTGGTAAAATTGGGGCCCTCCGTGGTAAACGCGCTGTTTGGCGACAACCTGGCATTGGAGCCGGTAAACCAAATACACAAGGTGCTGTGGCAGGTACGAAAAAGACTTGACCTTGGTGACCTGACCCTCGAGTCCTACGTAGATAAAATGATAGACGCGAACCCCGAAGGATTTGACCTAAGCGAGGTTTTCCGTCAACGGGAGGAGAATGCCCGGCCCATCGGAGATTTTTATCGGATGGACTCTTCGGAACAGGTGAAGGTTCGCGTGCTCTATGAAATACTTTCGGGCCTAAATTTTAGTGCGGTCAAGGCCCCGACACTTATGAGGGCCTCAACTATGGCTTACGAGGCCTTGGGCGATTTAAATGTCGCGCCAGAAGCGGCCTTGAGCGCGAATCTGTACGGTCGAATTATGAGCTACTCGAGACTCTTCGACGTGTACACTATTGGCAATGACAACCCCCAGCGGCTACTGAATTTGAAGAGCACCGGGGCCCAAAAATACGGGATAATTTACCCCGCGGAGGACGACTGGGCCAAGGCCCCCTTCGCCCTCAGCTCGATGCACGAGCCCTTTACTTACCCCGTCTGGCTGTGCATCGGGGTTTCGATTTACTTGTCCATCCTGGTCCAATTCTTCATCTTCCGGGTGGAGTGGTCCTCCGCGGTTTTCAATGTGCTGAGCCCGATCGCCCTCCAGGTGCCCGAAATGAAGGACCGCTGGCTCTTCTACATCTTTTGGCTGTTTTCCTGCTTCCTTCTCGTCCAATTCTATTTGTGCGCCCTAAAATCGTCCATGCTCATTCCAACGACCGAAGAAGTTGACCTCAGTGTCCGGGACCTGATTCAGCGAAACTATCGCTTCACTACGGAACCGGATGTGGGCCTCGATTTCCCTCCGGTGGAGGAGGCCATCGAGCAAGAGGAGGATGAGAATCATACGATAGTAAAATTGGTGGATTCTTTGAAAGGGAGCAACAACTCCTTTTTCCTCTTGATGAACAATCATTGGGACAACCGAACCGAAAACGGGAGCTCCACCCTCCTCCTCCCCGCCTCCATCATCAACTGGGAGCACAAAAACTATTGGCGATGGCTCCTCCCCGTCATGAACCGGAAGAAGTATGAGACCCTCAATATTGAGGACATTTGGGCCTCCTCCATCTATTTTGCGGTCGATGCCCCTCAAAATGACCTCATTCTGTGGAATTTCGAGGCCCTCTGGTCAGCGGGGATTTTTCAGTACTTTCAGCATCTCAACGTGTTCATCGAGTTTGTCAAGATTAGGGTTGAGAATGAGTATGATTTGCCCTGGGACCCAAGTTTGTGGCAGATGTTTGTGGAGAGTGTTCAGGAAGAGGCCCAGTATCACAAGATGATGACCCTGGATAATACCTTGACCAAATCCGCAATGTATCTCATCAGCTACGGTATTTTGACCGGGATAGGCTTGCTCCTGTATGAGTTTGCAAAATTTTACAAAAATCAGGTGCAAAATATCGGGCGAGTACTCCTTGAAGAACGTTTTTGCGGATGTTTTGGTAGTATCGCGAAAATGATCCACAATTTCTTTCGCAGTGTCGAGCAAGGTTTGGCTCGAATCTCTCATCGAATTGTTTTGACGGTGGATTCTGAAGCGGAAATTCCGAGACTTCAGTTTTAGGATCGAAATTTTAAGGAAACTCAACGAAATCAATTAAAATTACCCAAAATTGTGATTTGATTTCAGCTATTTTTGAAACTTTATTTGCTTTAGCCGGATTCGGAGAGCTTGTTTCGGTACAGGTTACAGGAACTCTGATTTGATTCGAAAACATTTTGATTTTTGTTGAAGAAACTTTGGAACAATCAGGTTTGTTGAACAGACTACAAAATTGCACAGCATCCACCTGCAAAAAACCCGTACATTTGTAAGATATTTGATTTCGGACCTAGTTAGCAATTAACAGATAATATGGAAGCATACCATAATAGTGGGAGTGGTAGAGGCCGCCGCCATAATACCCGCCGCCACCTGTAACACATCAACATTTTTTGTTGAAACAACTTTTCGTTAAATGCCTTAAACCTAGGTTGTCAAAGAAAAGTAAGAACTTGAGCCAATTCAACAATTGCAAGGCTGAAAGCATCGTACAGGGGTACGCGCCAATAAAACCGTCACCGTAGTAGAAGGGGTCGTGCATCAAGAGTCCACCGTAGCGGGGGCCATAGCACAAGTAGGGGTCACCGCAAAAGCCAAAGTCTCCATAGCCGTAGCCTCCATAACCGCAACCTCCGTAATAATATGGCGAGTAGAACATTTTCTCTTATCTATATCTGCTTGATCCTGCAAAGTTTTGGAACAGCCTCCTTAAACAATTTTTATGGGGTAAGTTAACTAATGTACAAGATGCTCCATCAAAATTGATTTTAACTTACCAAATTACAATGTGGGCTGGTTTGAGTGAGCAAAAGCCACGCAAATGCACCTCTTAGGGCACCCTCCAATATTTTTGGGCCAATTCCAGCAAAGTTTGATGGTGAACTCTGAATAATTCGGTGATTATACTTTTTGGTAAACAATTGGTTGTCAGTATTGTTCTCCATGACAACAGAGGTGCATCAAATTAATTGATTGGTAAAGTGATCAATAAGTTTTAAAGTTTTAAATTTTTCTGCTTGTTGAACAAGCAAATTCTCTTAAGAGCTCCTTTTCAAACTTTTCTGGTCTCTTGAACATTAATCAGGATAAAAGTTACTTTTCTTGCTCGTGTAAGCTTCCAATTGTTATGCTGAACGATTTTTTTAAAAATCTTCCAAAACTGTATAAAAAATGGCGAAATATTTTACCGGATTTCTGGTGATTTTGGTTGTTCTTCAAGCTTGGGTGTTCTGCAAGAGTGTTGATTTGGAACCTGCGAATCTGTCGAAACTTTGCTCATCAAATCCCGATGGGATACACGCTCATCCTGATCCGAAAAATTGCACTCATTTTGTCCATTGTGTTGATAAGGAGCCCTTCGTGCGAGCTTGTGCCCCTTCATTGCACTTTAATCCTGTTACCGTGGTTTGTGACTATCCCAATCTGGTGGATTGTCCCCCAAACGGGAATAAACCGAGAAATAAAACAAGTACCGGGCGGAATGTATCAAATGGTGACCGAACAAAAAAAATTAAAAAGGTCGAAAAAAAATCGAAAACAGAGCAAGGACAAAGTCCAGGGCAAAATCGAAGGCCCAACTTTTTATCCTGCGAAGAGTTTGGCATCGAGTCCTTCTGTATGAAAAAACAAGATGGCTACTACGCACATCCTCTAAAGTGCTCCAGCTTTATTCAATGCCATAATCGTACAACAAATTCTAGAGACTGCCCTCAACCACTGCATTTTAACGCAATGATGCAAATTTGTGACTGGTCGGACACAGCAGGATGTGGGGGCTTCAGCTCCACCAAGTCCAAGATCAACTTTGGAAACGAAAAAATCTGTGACCCGGACGACTGCTTTGGCAAGTTTAACCGAAAATCGGGTACCTGCTATTGGAACAGCTGCGTGTTTTCTCAGCCCATGTCTCATGTTTCGGGTATTAAGGAACAAACTGTTCAAGAACATATCGATGATCACAAAAGAGATGAATGGACCTGGAAATTTCCGACATTCGTCGAGTTGTTCCAGAACAACTTGATTGTTTTGCATCTGGAAGAGTCCCCTACCAATGGTCTAGCAGAAACCTTGGTTGTCAAACACATTTTGAAGTTAGATGTTCCAATAGTGCTTTGCACCAAGCATCGACGCTACAGCTGTCACCAAGCTCGAAATTCGGAAGAGCTACCGGATCTGTTAGGCAAATTCGGCGCTTCATCAAACATTCATCTGTTGGTGCAAGGTCGGGTTTCCGAAAATCGGGGGATCAAGTCCAGCAAAATTATCAACCATTTTCTTGCGGTGAATGTACGAAAAATCGACATCCACAACGCCTTTATCATATTGCTTCAAGATCTGGTAAATGAAGAAATCACCAAAAGTCCAGATAAAGCAAAGATTACCTTCAGTCCAGCATTTTGCTACTCACCCGCGCGCATGATCCTAATGGCGCTAGATTTTGATTCCCACGAAATGGAAATTGGATCAATTCAGTTGATGATCTTCACCCTGGTTGAAAACAACCAGATGCATCTGCAAATGCAACAGGTTTGGTGGAACAGGAAAGAAATTCGGAGGATCGAATCAATAGAACGGGCGCTATTTTTACAGCGCAAATATTCAAGCCTTGGAGAAATCTACCGAGACGCTACCATCAAGGACCTTGAGCTTCTATACCAAATGCAAGGTCAAGGGATGCGCCAAGTTAGAGAAAACGGCAAGGTCAGCACGGCCACAATCTTTTTGGAGCTGGAAATGTGGCGCCACCTAAACCTGACCCTAAAATGGATCAACTACAAAGAAGGTCAAGAGCGGAGTATGTGCGCAAATTATTCGAGTCACTGCGCCCAGTGCATTGCCTACGCGGCCCACTTTTCTCACGTCGAAAAGGCCTACGACCAAAAGTACGTGATCATGTATATTCAAGAACAGCTGACGACGGATCAAGAACCGATTTTGAACTCGCTCTTAAATCCCTTTTCAAAAAATGTTTGGCTCCTAACTAGCGCATCCGTCTTTTGCGCGAGCCTCTTGAAATACGGGTTGAAAAATAGCGGGCTGTTTAGTCAATGTCTGTTCACCATGGCGGCCGCCATTTTCCTCCAGGTCCCCTCCCCTGAGCATGCGCAGCAGCCTCAAAGCGCGGCCTGTGCAGAATGCGCAAGCGCAAGAAGCAAATGTAGGCGCTCATTAATGTTTCACATAATTTGGCTCTTCTCCTGCTTCATCCTTGTCCAAAATTACTCGTGCTACTTAAAAAGTAGCGTTACCGCGCCGCATGTCGAAAATTCGGTCCTTTCGCTGGATCAGATCATCGCGCTAGGTTTCAAATTTCGAGCCTTGACAAAGGGAACCAGCACCACTGTCTACGGAATATTATTGAAGCATCAAGCATATGCCGCCGCCAACCAAATAGCGAGCAACATTTCCGCGCGCAACTCCACCATCGACAAGTTAATCGAAAACTGGGCAAAGGATGACGCGTGCAAGGTTGAGGATGATGGGACGGGGTCAAAAAAATCGGCAGGCCTAAATTCCATGGCCTTTTTGGTGGAATCGAAAGAGCGGTTTTGGTTCGAGACCCAATGCACCCACGTCCTAAATCGGACCTGCGCGGTTCTACCCAACATAATTCGGACCTGGCCCAGCTCATGGGCCTTTTTGGGGCCCAATCTAGACATAATTTTAAGCGCGCTATCCGTCTACAAAACGAATGGCCTCCTCATGTGGTGGGTCATGGTGGAGCGGAGCTTTCAACAGGTCATTTATTACCAAGGTCGAAAAATAGAGTGGACCCAGTGGTCCAAGTTCAAGAGGGACGAGGAATCAGAGAAGGGGCGCAGTGTCCCGGGTAGTCTCGAGAATTCGGTCACTCTGGCCGCCTGCTATTTCTACGGCATCGGAGTGGCCATTGCATTCAACTGTCTGTGTGGAGAAATCCTTGTTTTCAGGTCATCGACTAGTCTAATTTTCAGAATGAAGCGGGCGTTCAATTTAATTTTAAGCAAATGGTAAAAGGGAACAAATTAATTGAATAAATCCGCCAATTTTAATTGCATTTTAGCCATGTTTGGGGCCTTTTAATGGTCTTTTTGTCTGGTTGTTAAAATGGCTTGAACATGGAACAAACAGTGGAGCAATTAAAATTGATAATTGCTGTGACAGGTAATTATTATTATTATTTCCTTTAACTTTAGTCTGATTTCAGTCCCCTAAAAACAGAACCGATTCTCCACTGACTTCCACCTTTTGACATCCAACCTAAAATTTCGGGCTCATTAAGATTGTGACCTTGGCGGGATGAAGCTGCTTTTTCTGACCCTGTTGACCATCTGCCTGGTTCTGGACCAAGTGGACCGGTCTAAAGCCGCTCCTCAGTCCGTTTTCGATTACGTCGACGCATTCCGGTATTTATCTACCGAAATCAGATTATTTCTCCCATGACAACCATTTTTCGGTGATTTAAAAGTCTAAAGAATACTTTTGATTTTTGTTTTTCTCGGGGGTGGGGCAGGGGGTTGATTTATTGCCAATTTAACTATGACTGCACTGACGGACTATGTTGTCAATGGGATTCTTCGGAAGGCACCACCACTTGTCAACCCTGCAATTTCAGCCATCTACATTAGAGCAGGAAAAATTGAGGAGAACGCAAGGACTGATGTAAACGTAAACAACGCGCAGCCCCATCAACCCCCGAAATAAAGCATAATATTGTATTCATACATTAAATCTATTTTTTTACAAAATTCAATTATTGATTTACAATTTTTATTAGGCACAGAATGAACCAATAAATTTAGTCCAAGGTTGAATCCAGTCTTTTGTCTTTTTTTTATTCAGTTGTTTAACAAACCTGGATAAAAATGAATAATGGTGTGCTGCAAATAGTGTTGAATAATCTGCATAAAAATCTAATTGACCTAGTTTTCATTGTTTTGTACTTTATTTTGACACCTGCATTTTTTCCAAGAAATATTTTTCATCCTATTAAGTATGATTGATGACCATAAACGGGGTTTTTTGAAAACACAATAGATGACCGATTTTTAATTGTCGAGGAATCTGTATAAAAGCACCGGCCTAAAATTTTCAGGGCATCGAATCCACGTTAACTAAACGAGACAAAATATCTAACGGTGAAAAATTGTAAGAAAAATTTGAGATTAAAAAGCGGGATTTTCAAAATGGAGCTAAAACGTGCGGGAATTTTGGCGGCGGTGTTGCTGGCGTGTGTGTACATGAGTTTTGGGGCGGGGAACGATCTCTCGGCGACGAGCAAGTCGGGCTCCAGGTGTCAACTGATCGACGCGCAAAATAAGACGACTGGCAACTCGAGCGTATGTAAAAAGCGCATGAAAGTTTTAAAAAAATTAACAAGCGGTATTAAGCCAATTAAAGTTGATTTTGTTGTTTTTTTTCGTAATAAATGTGTAGAACAACACTTTTGACTGTCCCTGTGGGAAGCAGACGTGTAGCAACGGTAAATTTAAATAATACATTTTAAATTTTTAGGAGGGTGTTAAAGCGCGCTAACTTTTTTTTATAAAATTTGTCCTAAACGGCGGAATTTTTCAAAAATTTACAGGCTTTATTTTCTGTCTGTGCACGGGCAACGGCTGCTCGGGCTCGGGATGCAAATGCGGACGACTTTGAAATATTGTCAACGCTCAACTCTGTATTTTTAATTACAATTTAGTTTTAAAAGCTTATTTATTTTTCTCGTTATGTCATCAAATAAAATTACGTTTTTCTAAAAAAAACTGTCAAAAAATGATTTCTTTCCATTAAAATACATAAATACAAAAGCTCTTACTGCCTTACATTACAAGTGCATTATTTGCATTCTAAAATAAATTTGGGGTTAAACGGTGTAAGGAAAACAGGCTGGATTATTTTTTGAACAATCATTTCAGCGACCTTGGATAATAAATACCAAGTTAAATATTTTTCAAGATCCAACTGTATTGGATAAAACAAATTCAGTCTATGCAAGTATAATAGTGTATTATGTAAACATGATTTTATTTTTGAATTTGACATCCTTGAAAATTAAATAGACGGCAAAATCGGCATCTGAACAAACATAGAATTGGCTTTTGTGCCGCGTTTTGAATTTTCCCGTTGCATGAGCTCTGCAGATTTTTGTTTATTTTACAAAGGAAAATACTTTTGCTGTTGGTTTACCTCATCCACCGGATTTATTTAAAAATAGTCGAGACATTAATGGAAAAATTGGTTCAAAAAGTCAAGATGAATCCACAGATTTGTTTTTGACGGCTTTTCTTGTCCTTCATTCAACCACAATATTGTATTTTTTTCCTTGCTGTGATGATTGACGAAAAATATGGGGAATCTTCTTTTGTTCCCAGACATCCCATCACCATCATCCATTTGCCCCAATTCTGGAGGGATATATAAAGCGGCTGGAATTTCCCTGGAAAATGTGTAGTCATCTTGTGCGATAGTTTACTTTCATTAGCATTCTAAAATATTTAGTTAGTGAGAAAGATGAAGTCCTTTTTTGCAGTGGTGTGCACCCTCGTCCTTTTAGGCCTGAGTCTTCACCTTAGCGAGGCCGTAAGATAATTAACAGACTAACTAACTAATTGTAATTTTACTAAAATCAAAAGCTGGGGTTGATTAAAAATTAAAATTTGATTCATCTCAATTTTTTCAGACTTATGGCAGTGGTGGAAACTATAACAAGGGGGGAAGTTACAGTAGCGGTGGCGGCGGCGGAAGCTACGGAGGTGGGCATAGCAGCGGTGGAGGTGGCTCTTACGGAGGCGGACATAGCAGCGGAGGTGGAGGCTCTTATAGTGGTGGAGGACGTGGCAGCGGTGGCTCTTACGGGAGTGGATCCAATGGGGGTAGCTACAGCGGGGGTGGAGGTCACGGAAGTGGTGGCTCTTATGGCTCCGGAGGTCACGGAAGTGGTGGTTCCTCTTATGGCTCCGGAGGTCACGGAGGTGGTGGCTCATCTTATGGCTCCGGAGGTCACGGAGGTGGTGGCTCATCTTATGGCTCCGGCGGTCATGGAGGTGGTGGCTCCTCTTATGGGTCCGGAGGTCGCGGAAGTGGTGGCTCTTACGGGAAATAAATCTTCCACATTTTCCAGCATTCCATTTCAAAAACAATAAAATTTGGGGATGAATTTTGTGAAAAAAAGTATATTTTTTGAAAATAAAAAAGTAAAATCCTTCTCCATGTACACAAATTCCTAAAACTGAATTTTCTGTATTTAGCACTTTGATACATTTTTTTATTGAACTTTGATTCAAAAACAAAGTTTGAAATTTGGCAACATTGATATTTTTAATTATTTATATACATAGATTACTCAAAGGCAACCTACAGTAACTTAAAATTTACATTTTCAGATGAAATTAAACTTTCGTTACATTTTGACGGTAGCTATAAGGTCAATTAGGGTCAGGTCAAGTATTATAGATGCGAATGACGCCGGTGCTCTCCCTTCGACAAATGGGGCACTCGGGCTTCCTACTCAGGGCCAGGGTCAAGGGGGGCAGAGTCCGAGCCTCCCTCAACTTACTCTCGTAATACTTGGTCCCACAGACAAAACACATGCAGATGTGCCCGCAGGGGACGAAAGTGCAGTCCTTGACCTCCTCATAACAAATTATGCACAAAGAAGAGGAGGGGTCAACTTTAGCTTCAGTCTCCGTTGACCCTGACCCCGACCCGGTTGCCACGGCCACCTCATTTCGGTCACCTGGATTTTGGATCCCCGATTCGTTGTGAGACAGATTTGTGGAAGAGGACGATCCACCCCGATTTCTCCGGCCCCCTCTTCTCCCTCTTCCTCCATGACCTTCATCTCCACCCCCGGATCCGCGGTCATGATGATGACCTCGACCTCGGTGGTGACCTCGCCCGCGACCTCTTCCATGGTTTTCCCTCGGCTGCTGCTGCTGCTCATTATTCTCATCAAAATTCTGACCGTTGTTATTTCTCCCCCTATTATTGTTTGCACATCCTCGGCCTCTGTGGTCGTGACCTCGATGGTGACCGCGGTGTTGACCTTGAATTCGACCTCTATGATTTCCATGTCCACGCTGACCCCGGCCTCGTTGATTACCATGCTCTGAATTTTCGTGTTGCTGTCTATGTGAGGACGAATCTCTGCCTCTTCCTCCAGAGTTGTTGTTGGTGGGGCGCGGGTGGGGGGAGTGAACCCGGCCCCTGCCCCCTGCTCTGTTGCCCCCACATGGGCCTCCGTGACTGCTGGCCTCTGAATCCGAGCTCGGGTCACGGTGTTGGACAGTTGAAGGTTGCTTTGGAGGATTCCGTGGACCTGTGGGTGGGCTGGACTGGGGGACACTTGGGAGCCCTGCAAGGGGGTCCACTGCCCCACTGCTAGAAGTCGAGGTCGAAGCTCCGGTTCCAGATTTCTTGGGCTCCGAGAAATCTAGAAGGGGGTGATTTGGGGCTGAGGGAAGATTTAAAACGTGGGCTTCTGACCGATTTTGATTCTGCTGCTGCTGCAGGTTTCGGCTGGGACCTGCCACCTCACGAAGTGCGCCTTGTGTCGTTTCAAATCCCGAAGGGCGCACGGTACTGCGTGGAAGTGGTGGCGCCGAGGGTTTTGAAATAGCTGGTGCAGCTCTTTGTGGGGGGTTTGCTGGGCGAGCCGCTGGAAACAAAATAACTTTAATTATTTTTCAATATTTAGTAAAATTTTGAAAATTAAAAATATTTGAAAAAATGAGTTTAATTTCATACGGGGTGGCGTTGGAATTTTCCCCAAAACTTGGATTTCCTTGACGGTTCCCATGAGACCAAAGAACAGCCACAAGGTCACGGACCTGTCCACGTGCATCAAAACCCGGGAGGGCCCCCCATTTTTCGATGCCGAGACCTGACCTGAAGCATTTTTTCAATTAAAAAAATTTTGAAATTCAATTACACTATTTTTTTGAAATAGGTGGAAAGTTAAAAAACCTGCAGAGTTGAGTGAGACGGAAAATTCATCAAAGGTGGAGCAGCCGCGACCCAGGGTCGAGTCCGTTACCCAATACTCCTTCCGGTCATACAGATTGTCGACGCTGATGAGGGAGAGGTCGGACCAACGGATCGTCCTGGGGTCACAGGACGTAAAACCCAGGACGATCCCGCTCTCCGCTGTCCCCAAGCTTGTTGGCGTGACCTGGGCAACTCGGACGACAAAGGCGGGGGACGGCTGATTGGGGAGGATGGGGGAGGAGATGAAGGTGTAGCCCCCCAAGGCCCCCCTCGTATTATGAAGTAAGGAGCTGAAGGAATTATAATTAAGTAGATGCTGCAGCGGCTCGTCCCTCGTCGTTGACATTCTATTTATGTACATACATGGAATTTATCATAAATACACAGTTAGCAATAATTTTCAGAGGATTAAAATTAAAAACACTGTAATAATTTTAACGTGTCTAACTTTTGAAAGGAGGCGGTGCCCAGTTTGACCTGAGGGTAGTATCTTGAATGTGTGAGGTTGACATGTTTGACATGGACCAAGTCGCTGGTTGTTGACTGATTACTATTGTAGTTTTCGCGGGATCTGGATGTGGATGAAATGGTCAGTCTTTGAAAATCTCGTTCCGCGGATTCGGCCCTTATTCTGTTTTCTAGCTGTTCCCAGTCCTCCCACGGCTTCTGCGAGTTGATGGTGGTGGTGGTGGTGTGGCGGGGTGTTTGGCGGGGTGGTGACTCATTGCTGCTATTGTTTGCCCCCATTTTGTCCCTCTCTCATTCCTCCCAAAATCTGAAATCAAGGATGACACGCACAAGAATAATTTACTTGTATAGAAATTATTGCGAAGAGTTTTTATACAGCTAACTTGTTAGGAATAAATATTCAACTTGTGACTACAATTTCTTTGTCCGTATACTATAAATGTACATGAATATGAACATGATACATACACAAGTAAATGCGTACAATAAACGAAGATATGGGAGCAGTACTCGTATTTATGTTTGTAGTTTGTACATACGAAATGGAGAGAAAGGGGACCAAAGTCCTGCCTCAGCAGAATATAAAATAAACAAAAATATGTATAAATGTGAACTGTGTGAAAGGAGATTGAAAAGACAACAGATTTGTCCCATGATGACTCATCACTCATCCATATTATAGGTCTCAAATGTCAATAAATATCTGTACATACAGTAGACTGAGTGATAAATGATAAACAGAGAGAAATTAATTCGAAACCAACTCGATTCAACTCCCAAAGCTTGATATTACTTACGGGATACTTTGTCATTTTTTTGGTTACTATGGGACCCTAACTATGCAACTGTTATGTCATTTTAGGTGGTAAAAATTTACATACCTAATGATTGTTGCTGTTGTTGTTGTTGTCAATCGTTGTGCGTGATTTATTATTCATGTGCGGAGAGAATCCAGGCAGAGTTTTGGCATGAGAAACTTTGTGTTTAATTACAAGTAATGTGACAGTCGCAGAAACTCAGGAACGATGGATTATGGATTATGGATAGTGGTTAGAAATTAGGATTGGAAAATGGTACAAAAAATGGGGAGAATATAAAATGAGTTGAACAATTACGTATGTATATTGGTATCACATTGTACTTATTGTACTTAGG
>JAQIVE010005750.1:0-12430 GCA_034698285.1 Sminthurinus bimaculatus | reverse complement strand
CCGATCTCTTTTTTTTTAATGGCTCGCCCGACAATCGACAATCTTTTGGTTTTTTTTTATTTTGTACAAAGATTTAATGATATTATTAGCTTTACACTTATAATATTATTTTTTAATAACTATAATATTATCTATACCTATAGGTAAAATGTAAAATAATACAATTGTTATGAAATAACTTGGTTACGTGTAGATGTGTGCGTAATATATAAATGCTTCACAGTTCACAGTCACAATGTTCAGGTATGTACACATTACACATATACGATTAAATAATAATATCATA
The DNA here is from genome assembly GCA_034698285.1 of Sminthurinus bimaculatus. NCBI lineage: Eukaryota > Metazoa > Arthropoda > Collembola > Symphypleona > Katiannidae > Sminthurinus > Sminthurinus bimaculatus. The sequence goes on along the minus strand of JAQIVE010005750.1, from coordinate 12,144 downwards.
ATACAAACAAAATATAACAATTTACGTATATAATATATTTATCATGATTATTGATTATTTATTCCTCGTCCGACGTCTGATCCTGTTGCTTTTGTCTGTAATATTCCCCGTTGAATTGTTCCTCAAGTTGGCAAACTTTTTCTATGGACTCGCTATAATTTTGAGCAGAATCTGTAAAGCATCTCAAAAAGTTTTCAGCAGCCGCCGATTGCTCCGAAATGCCGTTAAAATCCAGCACATATTGCTCTCCACATTGGTTCAAACTTTCCTTAAACTCAGGTATGTCCTCAATCACCATTTTTGAAAAGATGGTGACGTAAAACTCGTTCATTTTTCCCAAATTCGGGGTGCCGTCCTCATCAGTCTATTTTTTTTTGAAATTATTACAAAAAATCAAAGTTATTATTTACTTTCAAGTGTCGAATATGCAGAATTTTAATTTTTGATTTAATTTTACACTCACCACTCCGAGGTTCTCAGTAAAACAATTGTAGAAGTTCTGTAAAAAAAATTAAAACAATGTTAGTTTGATTGATAATTGCCATTTAATTAGACTAGAGCTTATCGTTAGACAAAATATTGTGCAGTTAAATATGGTTAATGATTAATGATGCTTGACGAACCTCGGGTTTGGTAGTTTGCTCACAACTGGTCATAATTGTCTTGAAAACGTCGACAAAATTTTGGGCCCCAGTTAATTTGCCATTTGAGCATTTTAGGATTGACTCTTGCTCCTCGGCTGACTTTGCTGATCTCTGTGAATTTTAGATTAAAAAACGTATTAAGTTTTACCTCAAGGAGAATTTTGGAGAATACAGCAGAATCTTGCTCATAAAATACTTACACCAGTTGAAGCGGCGAATGACCCGGCCACACAAACGGCCAACACTAGAAAAACTGCCTTAGCCATCCTTTATGGTACTCGTTTCTAAAAATCACAGTTTATTCGATAATTAAATTGAGACAAAAGTTGTGCAAAAGTTGGAAGGAGACGAGTCAAAATAATGGGAGCTTAAAGTTGAACGAGAGCCTTTTACATTTTCCAACGGACTAACATTAGCTGACCTTTTAACTAAAAATTTTAGTCTAAAACACTAGAGCGAATTAAAGTATATCCTATGACAATGACGAGGGATGCAAAATATCACATTGACTTCCGGTTCTAATTTTTAATTTTAACCTTTTTCAAGGAATTAAATTGTCTCTATTTCAATGATTCACTGTTGACTGTGTGCAGTGTATGCAGTATGTACAGAATAAGCTGCAAAACGTTGTATTTTATTCGCAGAATTCCCAGTCCTCAGTCAAAGTCAAAGTGTCAAGAGTCAGGAGCACAAGCACGAACTAAATATGTATGTAGTATGTACATAAGTACGACCATTTAATATTATGTAGGTTCGTATAAATGCAATTTTAAAACAAAAGAGCCAAAAAAGCTGGCCCGTGTTTATTAACTTTTAAATTGGCCTTCAGTCTTTGCCGGAAGTCGCATTTAAAAATTCTACAAACTGCAAACTTTAAGCCTATATCAGCTTGTAAAATAATGGCACAAACAAAATTGAAAACCGTGAACATGCAATAAAATCACAGATCACAGATTTAGCATTTTCCACTGGAACCTTTAATGAAGGATAAAAACTACAGTAAAACTGAGGACTGAGTCAACAGCCAACACACACACACAGTCAACTAGAGAGACCTTCTCGACGCTCGACGCAAATTTTGCGACACTTGCAAAATCCACAGTGCAAAATATTTAAGAGCAGTGCGTCACAAATTTTAAAGTCTGCATAACTTAATAGCAACAGTACAAAAGTTATGCATTCTTTCCTTGTTAATTTTTCTAATGACTAAATGCAAGATAAAAATATTATTGCTGAACCTATAGACTTAAGTAATTGCTATAGAACTCCTCCTCTTTATGTATTAGTTAATTTCATGTAAAATTTGGAAATATGTAGAGCACACTAATTACTAATTACATGATATTATTGATTATTGATTGGTTTTAAATAGAATATTAAATGAGCAATAATATAGATAAGTAAGTAAGTACATATTACACTGTAGAAATGGGAAACGAAAAGTTGTTGGTAAAACTGGCTGGTGCTTTTTGCTTTTTGTTCAAATTGCAGAGAACTAGAACTAGAACACAAATGCAGAGGCACAACACTCCAAGCACCAAGCAAGTCAAACTGAGAAATATGAGGTCAGCTCAACAAAGATCACTGTTTATACCTTTATAGACTCCGACCTCTGTTTAATTTTGCCAACACTTTTCCATTTCAGTCATATTATTATTATAAGTATTATTATATTATGTGCTTACTTATACTTATTGTTAGCTCCCCATTATTACTGTTTTTATTATTATGTATACACATTAATATTCCTATAATCTACGTATAGTAATACATATTCATGTCACACACGCATGTAATTATGCACATAGTTAACAATGTTAAATTTAATACTTTATGGATTATGGCAGCAGAGGAGAGAAAGAGGAGCAAAAACTAAACACGTTATAATATACTATGCCGTACATACTTATTTTATATTACTTACTTACATAGTAAACATGACAACTAGCAAACAGACCATTCTTCTTCCTGCTGCTGCACATTTAAATGTATGCAAAAGGCGAGTATTTACTTATATTATGCACTGCAGCCTACAATAAAGCCTACAACAATGACTATACTCACTCACTCATTCAATTCATTGGCACCATCGTCGTCATCATCATCACAGTGCAAAAAATGTGTAAAAATTGTCTATCCAATTCCCTACACATTTCGCACATTATTATGGCGAGTAATCGAGTCAGTTGAGTGTAGGCAAAATGCAATCGTGAATGGGCAATGAAATCAAGTTTTCAAAGCTTGTCCGTCTGTTTCTCCCTTTTTTTCTTGCCGTCGCACTTTTATGCCAATAATAATAATATGTGTAATTTACTAAGTAAGCACATATTTAATATAATATTTATTTAGGCATAGTTCAGGAAGTTTCTGTCTTCATTTTTTATTGTGTATTTACCTACATAATATATTATTGTAAGTATTTATTTATTTTAATTCTCCTCTCAAGTTGGAGTCTCGACTCCAACTTTTGTCACGTTAACTTTTTTCAAGTTGTCACAGCACGTGAAACCTAAAATAAAAAATTAAGATGAAATGGAATGGACAACTTTTAAATACACAAGTAGATGAATCCATATTCCATGCTCAATATTAAATACTTATTGTTGAACTTGTTCCTCGTTCTCGTTGTTGTGGCAAATGGACCAAAATATCCTGCACTTGTATCAGTACATGCTACATGCATTATACACTATATGTATTATGTATGATTGTTACACTAACAACTAATTATTATACTATTGTTATCATCAACAACGTTACCACGATAATTTAATCTTGTCTTGTGCCCAACATAAGTAATTCACTGCTCTCTTTCTTTCTTGCTTGGTTTTGGTTTCTTCCTACTTGTGACTGGTTTTTATGTGTAGTGTGTAGTGTGTAGTTCTTCTTCCCTTTCATCTTCATCTCGTTCTTGATGCACAATGCACACATTCTAATATTTAGTCTCTCTCATCATTTCTACTTCTTATTTTAACTTTTAACCCTTCATTTCCTAATTAGTTTTTATAGCCCATAACCTCGAACTTTACTACACGCTTTTTATTACCCTTTAAAAATTCTCCCGTCTAAACAAACAAAGTCACACAAACACACACACATTATATTTACACTGCATAAAACAGAACCTTTAATGTCTACGATATACGAAGTATTTAAGTGTATAAAAATAATAATTTATTATCTTTATACACTTAAATACTTACTATGTATGTATTATTTATTATTGTACCTATTTCAATGCTTCTATTTGTACTCAAACAATATTCGGATACTCTTCAAGTTCAAGTTTAAGTTGACGGAAAAAAATGTTTCCCCGGATTTTAATCTCTTATCTCATATACATACATGTGATACGATCTATTTATTTCAGCAAGGACATTTTTCATTCTTTTCATTTTTGGAAGTTTGGAAATATTATCACAGACACAGTTCTGATGAATGAATGTATAGAGGACAAAAACAATGATAAACTATTTATAATATGTATAACGTGTATATCATTAATCATTAACATTAATATTACAGTTCTGTATTATGGCTTTAAATAATCTAAACAGTATACGGAATGGAGTATTATATTATGTAGTATTCATAATACATTGTATGATGAATGATGAACGGATAGATGAGAATAATAATAGGTACATACGTATACAATAATATATTATAGCACCGAGTTTTCATCTTAATTTGTTTTGGCCTCCTTTTCCTTCTTTGTATCCTTCTTCTTGTTGCGGAGTTCCTCGACTTGATGAACAAAATGAATGAGGTCGGAGGAGAGGGCCTGGGCTCCAGCACCTTGATTTTGCATGGCGAAAAAGTGTCCATGATCCTTGGTCAAAGTGTAGCGGATAAGCTGAGGCATCTTGTCCTTGACCATCCATTCTGTTTGGGACACGTAGGGATCCTTTCCAGCTACGATACATCCACATGGAACTTGGATTGGAACTCTGGACACAAAATAGAATAGAAAATTATTTAGAACTTTATTTATTTTACTTCTCTTCCTTTTCTGTCTCAATCCCAACAATTCACAAAAAAATGCGTAAATAGTACTTAATATGCCCTTTGAAAAAAATATTATCAAAACTCATGAAAATTTGACGAGATTGGACAAGATTGACAATTTTTAAAGAGATTTTCATGATATTTCATCAAAATCTCATGCAAAATTGATCAAATTTGATAAGTTTATGACCAAAATCGTGTCAAATTTTTATGAGATTTTTTGACAAGATTTTTTTCTTAGGGTAGAGTAGTAGTCGAATTCTAGTTTTCTTCAATAAAAGTTATGTCATCGTAATAACTCATAACTTACTTGTCCAAGCCATACGCAAAAGTTTTCTTGCTAAATGCCTCCGAATACAGTCTCATGGAAGTTGTGATGGAGCGAGTCACATAATAGACCATCACATTGTCAAGCAACTCATCCATTGTAAAGTGTTTGGTCAGGTCACCATCGGGCTTGGAGATTCCAGATTCGTCTGTCCAAGTGGAGAATTTTTCCAGCAAATACGCAGCTAAGCCAGATGGACTCAAGGAAAGACCCACACCTACCATCCAATTTAAAAAAAAACATTCAAAACAATTCAAAATTATTATACATCTTTTTTACCCATTTATTCAATACTACTATCTTTCGTCGGTAGGTTTTCTGGATTTTTCCTTTTATTCGACAATCATCCTCCTTAATCAGCATAACATATTATAATTAAATTATAAATTTTGAAGTAATAGAAATCATATCAAAGTCATAATTCGATGAAATGAACATTTAAATCTTACCAACTGTGTCTGGTTTGGTCGCCTGAAGATGAAGGTACCCTGTTTCCCTGATTATGAACTCAAAATATCGAGAGAAGGGAAGAAATCTGGTTCCTTCCTCAGCGGACATCAAAATCTCGGGGAAAATAACTACCAAAATATTTAACACAGTTTTACTTCTAAAAAATCACCATCTGGGTTTTCTATAAAATGAGCAGTAATAGTCAATATAATAATCATGAAATAAGTAATTAGAAAGTAAGTAAAAATTTTACTTGTCGCGAGCAGCTTCAAATTACTCCTTGCGTGCATTGAAGTACACATGTTTGAATGCATACCAAGCACACTTGAAATTAAAAAATGTACAAAATTAAATTCAAAGCCACAAAATGTTATGCTTGAAAATAATATTGACATGAAAGCTTTAATAAAATTAAATTGAACAATCAAATAAGTATTACAGTAATTGTTTTCTTAATCAAAGGTTTCTTACTTTTCTGGATAGGCCGTTGCCATATTATTGACGATGAGACTTCCCCAATCACCTTTGAAAAAAATTCATGGACAAATTAATATCACATCATTAACTTATTCAAATTAACAAAATAAGAGTACATTAAAATTAAAATGAATCAATGATTCATGTTGTACTTCAAAAATAGAATAAAAAATATCAGCATAAAATTAAATTAAGTATTAAGTATAAAGTACCTCCATGAACGTAAAATTGTTGGTGCTTCAATCGCTGCATTAACTTGAGGAAAATTTGAGCCATCTCGACTGTTCCCAATCCTTGATTTTAAAAAATAGCATGAATACATATTAGAATGAATTAACAGTTGATGAAAAGTAAAATATTTGTAAGCAATGAAAGTATAAAAGTATCATTTTGATTTTTAAAACGCTGACCTGGACGAACAGCAGCTTGAGAGAATCCATAACCAGGAAGACTTGGAACCACAACTTCAAAATTGACCTCCGAGTTCTGTGGGTCAGTCAACAAGGGAATGATTGTCTGGAGCTCGACTAAGCACAAATGAAAATAATTGATTTATTAGTTAATAATACCTACTTATATGTGCAATGTTTAGCTGGACATTCTTATCAAAAGTAAATAGATAGATAAAAATTAGATTAAACATTAAATATGTACACTTATTTACTCACCAAAGCTGCCGGGCCAACCGTGAAGAAGAAGAAGAGGAAGGGTCTTCTTGTATTTATTATTGTTAGCACTTTTGATATGCTGGAAGTGAATGTCAAGTCCCTCAATCTTAGTTTTGAATTGAGGATACTTGTTGTAAATCTTCTCCCTCTGTCTCCAGTCATACTTGTCCTTCCAGTAGGTCAACACATTTTTGAGATATTGAGTGTTGAACCCATACTCAAATCCGATTCCTTCCAAGGGTGGCGTGAGTCCTCCCTTGCTGGCCAAGTCCAGCTCCTGGGTCAACTGACTCTTGAGGGTCTTGAGTACGGCATCATCCACATTAATCTTAAATGGATAAATCTTAGTATCTTCCGCCTTTGATTGAAGTTCTAAGGGACCCCAGTAATTGTTTTTATAGTTGGCCAATAGTTTGGCCTTGGGTAGCTCACCGTCCGAAAAAATGTCGTAGCCGACTTTGCCCAAAAATACGGACAAGGCCGCAAAGACGAGAGCCGTGACTTTTTTCATTTTAAACTAAATAATTGCAACTATTATTTAAACTATTTATTACACGACAGCTACGAATAATGATTAATATTCTACCTAACAAGAAAATAATTTACAAAAGATGAACTAAAAAAATCCGGGACGGAGTCTTTCACCCTTCACACACAACTCAACAGTCTGAACCGGCTCTACTTTGTATTACAAAGTTTGTATGTACTTACAACTTACACGCCGTTTCCCACTTCACAATCTAAAAAAATGACAATTCACAATTCAACATTCAACATTAGAGAGATTGTGCTGCTTGAATCTGCTCTTGAGAAAAAAGGATGTCTTAAAACTTGGCTAATATGTATGATGTATGATATATTTACGTTAATGCTTCAAAAGTCTAATTAAAGTTTGTCAAAGCTCTATAATGGGGAAACTCGAGTTGAGTTTTATCTTTGATTTGTAACTTTGTATCACTTTGTATCAACTTTGTAAACTCTACGTATAGAGTTCCTATAACCCCTGGAAAAATAAAGAAATAGATATGATGGGACACTTTTTTCTAATTTTATTATTAATCATATTTATTACTCAAATTATACATATACATAACATGTACCTAGTTGGATATATTTACATGCATACGGACATACATACATACATAATACACATACATATAGTTTGTTTCATTTTTCTGTATGGAAATTTTATCGTACGATTCCCTCTTCTGCTGTGTAATTATATACCTATTATTTAAATACGGTTTCTTGTGAATAATAAACATCAGGCGAACCTGAGTAAATAATAAGTAGCAGTGTCCGTAGTCCGTACGTGGATATTGCATAATACGTATGTATGTATTACGTGTGAGCTTTTAGGTGTAGTTTGAATATGGACTAAAGTTCTTTATCATCGTTCCAAAGTTCTCTCGCTTTAAGCCTTACATACATATGTGCATAGGTAATACGTATTTATGCATATAAATATTATGAATATTATGGCTATATGTGTGCTGAAAAAATACGACCTTGAGGGCTACTGGAGTAAGTAGAAATGGTTAAAGCTGTATACACTATACATACATACATACATACATACATACATTTAATATACACACTTAGTTTTAGCTTGCACATTGTTGAGAATACACCGAGATGTATTCATAAAATGTTTAACTACTCACGCATGTATAATACACACGTACATGTATTTAAAGAGATGTACTTAGATATTATAAATATTGCGTAATTTTATATGTGTACATATATAGTAGGTATGTATGTATATCAAGTATTCAGTACTCTGTAGGGAAAAATGCACGAACAGCATATTTGAGACTGTATCCTCATCAGTTCTGACTTTTTTCCTCAGGTTTTTCCTATAATATGTAGAATATTATGACAAAATAAGGCAGCAGAAAAGTCAAAATAAATTGTCATTATTAGGTAGTTAATTATAGCATTCGTACATACATATGTAAATAATGCGGCTGAAGCTCAAGCTGACTTGTTGTATGTATTGAACATTAAACCATGTGAGGAGAAATACACAGAAAACGATTCAACGTTTTCAAAGTAGGAGGAAGCTGGAGTGAGCCTTTAAAATTGGGAATATTATGCGTATCTACATATTTATGTGTTTTCATAATATACATACAAAGTAAACGAGTCAATAAGAGCAAAATGTAGGACGTGTGAATTGTACATACACAATACACACATTACACAGTGTGTATAGTGTGTAGTGTGCATTACGCATTTTTGCGTGCACTTTTCAAGTTTTCACACTGACAATTGGCGATCCTCCCGTGTATGTAGAATGTAGAACTTTGTCCTCACATTTAAACCGTTTCTATTGTACGCACATACAAACAAAATAAAGGTCTTCAGGTCGATTCCGTCCCGTGACATCCATTTCTATAGAGACCGAAGCTGGGCTTGCCGGATATTATGTATGTAAAATGTATGTACATAATTATTTAATGCAGTTGTCATGGCACCGTTGATCCTATTGCAAGTCTATCTCTCTCTTTTGGTTTTGCCAGCATTTTTTCTCAATTTCACCCAAAAATGGCATAAAATGTTGCTAATGTTTGTGATTGCAACCGGTGCAAGTGAATTTAATGTTGAACATTGAATGCATACATACAAGAAAAAACATGCACACACAAAATACAAAACGAAACTTAATTTTTCTTGCACTGAAGCCGATGCAATGTCGAGTAAGTATATGCGTGCATTTATATACATGGGCGTACATGTATAAGTACATAATATTATTGTGTAAGTAGTTATGAAGGAGAAAAGTGCGAATGGGAATGTAGATGATGAGAGATGAGAGATTTTCTATAATATTCCGATTCATTGTCGGCTCCATAGTTTTCCTACATTTTCAGCGGTGGTCGTTGCAAGCAGAGCAGTGGGGACACTATATACATACTAGTATACACATTTATTACGCCGATAAATGTATCATAGAATTTAAGACATTATTATTACTATTATTTATATGTGATATGATGATGGTACATGTAAGACAATGGAGGATGACGCTGCCATTTTTCTACATACATAAATACATTTCTTCCTATGTAAGTAGTACGTATATATACTTATGCCTATTGTATGTATGTATGTATGTATGTATGTGATGTTGTATTCGACCGGGGAGAAGTTGAGAAAAGTTGTTCTATTTGCCTTTGGACTACTGAATTGCCCTCACAAATAGAAATTTTCATGTTATCATTATTTTTTGGTCTTCTTATCTTATAGTTTTGGCTATAGCGGATGGTTCTCTGGCTCTCTGGTTCTATGTTTTATATTTTATTATTATTATTGGTGGGGTACAAAGTCGCAGCAGGGAGGTCGGACGTCAGTCAGTCAGTCAGTCTCAATATAGAAATCTGTCTCACACATTACACATAACCATTACTGTATGTATTACACAGTATACAGGTACAAGGTAAAACTTTAGCATACATACACTGCATACTATAAAATATTTATGTTGTTAGTACTTCTATTATTGTAATTAATGTATTTCTCTACTATTTTTACTACTACTGTTCATTCCCTTTCAATTGTCGGGTCGATCGTATTAAAATTTCTCAGCATGTAAAAGATACACCAGTAGTTTGCACAATATTTATCTAAAAAAAGGTCTCTTGGCCGCTTCCCTCCACACTCCTTCAATTTTTCCCTAATATTACTCACCATCGTCGTTCGGTATGATTTTATTTCACATAATATGCGGATAATGTTCGGCAATCTCATGCATGGCGGTTTTTGCTCACATTTTTATGAAAAATGTTGATGGATACAATGAGTCCATTTACACATTGAGTCATATGTGTAAATATTATGCTTATAACTATTTATGCTTAGCACTGATCCTGTGGGTATTTAGTTTCGTATTGTTGATTGAGCTGAGATGATTGTGAGTTTACTCTTTCATTGTTGTGAGAAAATATGCCTACTTGGTCACTATACGTACCTACATAAGTACCGTCACTCGAGGCGAAAAGCGACACTTTTTACTAGCTCCTATCAAATTTTATCTGTATTTCTGTTATATTTGATGGATTGAAACAAATGAACTACTTAAGACTATCCTTGGATTCTGCTCTTTCACGTCCATTATAAAAAGTTTCGAGAAAATTATTTTTTCAATGTGTTTTTATTGAAATTAAAAGTGTCGCTTTTCGCCCTCATGAGAAGGCGAAAAGCGACACTTTACATTTTTTCCTTTCCAAACAATAAATGCAGGACAATAATAACAGTTATACACTTATTTACTAGTTAATCAACTATACTTGTCTGATTAGTGACACAAGTAAGCACAATATTCATTTAGAACACATAAAAGAATGAACAACAATTACTATCAAAATTACGACATATTCTTGACCTGAAGTTGCTTTTTTGCGCATTTACCATGATCTACGACTTCAAATAAGTCAACTTTACCATTTTTTTGGTTGATTTGTCGTTAAGTTACAACAATGTGGTCAGAAAGTTAATATGAAGGAGTATGTTAACATTCTACACAGAGAATTTTGAGTGGCGCTTTTCGCCTCGAATTTCATGCAAATTTCACTTTTTTACAAAAAGCATAGTTAATTAATTATTAAGTACAAAAATATGGAAATTTTAATTCACGAACACATTCACAGATGCTTAATTGACAAATTGATGAATTCTCAGCTTTGTACTGCTATTTATTCATACTGCACTAAATAAAAGTTTTTGGTGATGCAAAATCAAGAATTTCCTCTCCTTCTCTTTTGAAACCTGGGAAATCTCACGGTATCTACGGTCAATTATTTTTATGGTTTCGGTAGTTGTCCAAAGACTTGCCAATATCATAAATACCAACATATAGGTATTTGCATCAACCCATTTAAAAATAACTACGATTAAAAAGTTTTCCTGAAAGTGTCGCTTTTCGCCTTGCGTGTCGCTTTTCGCCTTGCGTGTCGCTTTTCGCCTTGCGTGTCGCTTTTCGCCTCGAGTGACGGTACTCAAGACCGTCCCGTACAACATTCGTGAACTCATGTTGCGAGGCGAGAGGTTTGACCTCCAGAGGTCAGACAAGTTAACACTGGGTCAGGACTGGCTTGGAGATTTTACCAGGCATGTACATTGTACATACATATGGTAAATGACTGGCGACAGAATATTCTCTCGATATTTAATATTCAATCGTAAGCATAAAACTATAAAAAGAATGAGAAGTAACGAATACATATGAAGGGCTGACAACACTTTGTGCTGTGTAATTTGATGCCTTATGCTTGTGTGCATATTTTTCCTCGCTGAGAAAAGGAAAAACCGGTAATCAGCAAGCAAGGCTGCATCCAAGCTCAAGTTTGAACAAAACGGAGGAGAAAGTGTACAGATTTTGTCGATAGAAAATACTCCTCAAAATTTAATAAAACAACAAATAAAATGTTCATCAATATTATGAAGCATCAAACATATTTTGAAAAGGGATCTCATTCATTTGTTATGTAATTTTATATATGAGAGTACATAAATAATAGTTTTGTATGTAATATTCTTGTAATATTTTCCTCATCTTTGTACATGA
>JAQIVE010005749.1:0-12431 GCA_034698285.1 Sminthurinus bimaculatus | reverse complement strand
GTATATTCGGCATTTTTGCATTCGGCCTTTTGCCTTCGGCATTTTTGTTGTCGGCATTTTGTCTTCGGCATTTTGACATGGACCCCAGAGAGTAATACACATAATATGCATATTGAATTTGAGATTTGAGTTGAAAGAAGACGAGGACGAATATAGAAAAAAGGAGCAGTACAGAAACAGATGCATGCATATACGTAATATTCTTCGGTCTCTTCGGATGCGACACAAGTCAAAGTCAAAGTCAAAACCCAGCAAAGAAGAAGTAATACAGGCATAAAAGAAAGAGGAGAAGAAACCCCCAAAAGATCCTGCTGCTTATTCCTTTTCTTCTTGATCTTCTACCTTTTCCCATTCGTTCACCATAAATTGTATAGATATCAATAATATAATGCATAAGCATAGGTAGCTACATACTACATACACGAGTGGGATGAACGCATGAAAACCTTTTTGAAAATCACAAGAAAACCTCAGTCAATTCACTCTTTGAATCGGTACATATATGCATAAAACATGTTGGAATAATACCCAGAAGAAAAGTTGAAGGGCATACATCAAACATATATGCATGCATACTGCAGACAGCAAACACAGTTAGCAAGATACTCGGACATCTCACTAACTGTATGTAGTATATGTATTAGGTATACAAAGATGGACACTTACGATTTGAATTTGATTTTAACATCAAAAGTAATGGAATCGTGCTTGAACAAAACAAGCAAAGTACTAAGTAAACTTATTCATACACACACAAACGAAACAATCTTTCTCCAAGCAAAACAAATAAACATTAGGCTAAAAGAAACATCAGCAGTTATTGTCAATTTCTCCACCACATCATTTCATATGTAGAAAAATATTACTATGAGCAATGATCATCAAATACTGTAAGCTGTGATGAACTGTAAAAGACGATCCTCGAGGTGTTTTTAAGATTCTTCGATACAATAATAACATAAATATATGCACAAGTCATACGTTTGTCAATAGAAATACACAATACACAAAAAAAAACACCAAACATTACTGTTTATTCGAATCGAATCCAAAATCTTACATCCAAGTGAACATGCTTTATCCAAATAATATACATATTCTGCAGAGACTAATATTTATGGTCCGAACCGTAACACTTACACGAAACATCTTTTTTTATCTCTCTATGAATCACTCCAGAAACTGCTGAGTGTTTTCAGTTGAGAATTATGTATGTATAGGGAAAAACTAAAGAGAGACAACAGGGAGGAGAGTTGAGAGGTTTCAATCAGAAAGAGGAAAGTGCATGTTTATCACTGTATTTCTCCGTGTACGATGTGCTGGGCATTTATTTATTTATTCCTTTTCCGTTTCTCGTTCCTCGTTTTTTTTTCTCTTTCACATTGGTGGTGGTCGCTCTCTCACTCTTTATCTGTTGTTCTCTCTTGTCGATTATCAAGCCTATGCTGATACATACAATATATTGTCTGTCGTCGTGATTGAATGTTTTGTCTTGAGTAAAATTACCTGAGAGGTCATAACATCAGTCAGCACTCGAATTTAGGAAAAGGCACATAATAAAACACTATATGAAAAATAAAATGTTTGTTTTTGTGTGCATATAAATTTACTTTAGTTAACATCATTTCACATAAAGGCAAAAAACACGTATACTTTCTGCTCCTCTCTCAATCCATTACTCCATTCAATTTTCGACTAACAGTGTACAATATATATATATGTATATATATATATACACTGTTGGTTGTCCCCAGTAATCATTCTTGAGTATTCGGATATCCCAAAACCATAATCGTTTTCACCTTTCAACTCTTCCTCCAAAGTATTGCAAGTTAACGAACCAGAAACTGTAGGGACAAAGTTTTTTGTGTGCTGCACAGTATATAATACAAAAACATACTCTCACTCTGCAAGTCTCCGGAGCCAAAAAATTCTTATGTTATACATACCCTTCATCACCATCATTGCTATTGCTAATCGCAATATAAAGTACATAAAAGTCGAAATGTTGGATTTCGAATTCAATCAAAAATAACGTGACGTGACTCTCTATGTGGAGCTTCTACTTTTTGCTCAATATTTTTATACACTCTGTATTCCGTGAGTAATTTCCCCTGTTAGCATTTCCTTGTCCAATTTGCTGCTCGTGTGTAAACTGTACAGTATTTGCAGTTGCAGTAATAGTTTGTTCATATCAGTAGTAAAATATATATAATCACAATCATGCTGCGAATGCCACAGACATGTGCTGTGTGTGTATCTACAAAAAAACGCTAATAAGGCTATGATCACTGATTCATCAATGATTATAATGATGGATGATGAAAGATTGAATACTGTTGAAGCCTCATCATCATCCTCAATCGTCGTCATCATGATGCTACGTCAAGTTGCTTGTAAAAATTTTGACAGGGCAAATAAAAAGATTCCTCCAAGCTGTAAGACATTTTGTACATAGGAGAGGAATAAAACAATAAAAAATAATAAAGTGAATAAAAGCCCATCATAAATCCTGCCAGTAGTTCACATCACATTACATATCAAAAATCACAAGAGTCGAGAAACCTTTGGGCCTGAGTCAACAGTCAACAGTCACTTGCAGAAAGAGGGAGAAATAGAGGGGAAAAGCAAGGGAAACGTAATAAATTTTGAACTTTACGATGTGAATGACAGTCTGCTGCTACCAACTATGCAAATAAAATGTTCTTTATAAAAAGTTCTTACGACTTATCAAGAAGCATCAGTGGATCTCAATTTAAAACTTAAACTATGGGAAAAACAACAAATGTACACATGTATGTAGTATGTATATATGCCTACATAGTAAGTTCACAGTTACTATCTAACAAGCAGGCAAGTCAAGGACCAAGTCTATCGCTCGAAATCAACAAGGAAAACATTTGTACATTTGTAACATGACATGATGTCTACAAGTCTACACACAATATATCTTGTACACACAAAATACGAGTGTAAAACTCACACTTATCATAATGTTGTATATTATACGTACATACTTTCGTCTGTGTATCTTAGATAGAGCGAGAAGTTGGCCATATAATAACATTAGCACATCGTTTTGGATTTTGGTGTGGAGAGAGATAGTTTTTCGTATTATTGAATTATACACAGATGAAGATGAAAGAGGAAAAAGGAGGCGAGGGTGGATCGTCATCTTCATACTGATGAAGATGAAAGGAAGAAGAATGTATGTACGTACACAACGTGCACTTAATATAAGCTATAAGCTGAGCTTGTTTAAGTCGTAAACATAATAATTATCATTTTTTCCGCATACTTTTCCTATTTATTTTCACAAAGCCCTACAAAAATCCAAATGAAAGAACATTTCAATCCTCCAAACTCCTTTCTTTTACACCGTCTTATGTGCATATCCTTAGGACAACGGCGAAAAAAATACAGGATAAGCGTGTTGGCATAAAAACGTGTTCAAATTTTGCCCGAGTGTAATGTTTATTATAAGTAGGTATGTGCTTATGCGTGTGATTGACATGAATTAGCAAACATTCCTTGTGTTATTCATGTTGCCATTTTACCCGCCCCTCAACAACCTCGTTTTACAGGGAGTGTAGATTCAAACGTCTAGGTGGTTTACATACACGTGTACTGGCAATGTCAAAAGTTTGCATTTTATGGCTTTATACATATCTTGACATTGATGCAAAATGAAGGAAAGCAAAATACTACCTTCATACTTTATAAGCTATAAGTTGTGTGCAATGAAAAATGTGGAGCGATCTCATCCATTGATTTGTCCTTTCCCCATTTACGACGTCGGTCGATAGTTCTTTGTTTACAATTTACGTAAACCTTTGACATTTTTTGACATTCCCCATCACAATAATTGTATTGTATTTTCATTTCCGAACTTTTGTACACACGCACAAAAGTTCTTGTGGAGTTCAAGGGTATTGATATTGATGTTAATAAAAATATGTATGATACACATTCGAACCCATTAACATAAAACTTCATCAGATTCATAATTCATAATCGATGGGCCGTAAACCTATTTTTGAAGTCCAACTTCCACAATATACAATACAATAAATATATTTGAATCTACATGGTCTTTAGGGAGTTGAATAATATAAATCCTACTAGCCTGGATTAATTTAACTATTCTTCCTGATATAAGTACACACACATGCAGCAATTATTACGCCTGAGAGTTTTGTGCTCTTGTACTGCATTTAATAGCACCATAATATGTGTGTCCACTGATGCTGCTGTTGCAGAATTTAATAGGAAATCGAAATTGCCCAGCGTCGCGGATTCCGTTTTAACTGGACTATTGATGTGTGTCCCAGTTTCTGTCGCAATTGCATGCGCCTTTTCTATTTTCTAGATAGCTCCCAACTTGCTAGTCTTAGAGAGTATAGCAAGCTCTAGCAATGAGGGAGGAGCATGGAACATGCTTACATAATGAAAACGAAAGGTTGTGAATGAAACCCCTTTATTTTCATCCATCGTTAACTTCCCTACCTCTACAGGTGTGCAGAGGCAATAACTCGGGTTGAATAGGTCGTGTAAAAATAGGCATTATACATATTACACATCTAGTGTGTAGAACAAAGTATTACTACACAACCTAAACATAGACTGCACACATAAAATCTAGTTTAGGCATGTAATGGGGGAAAGGCACAATAATAATGTGTAATCGCGTAATATAAATGTACACCGTGAATTCACTTTATATAACATGAACATTGAACATTGAGCGTAGACATGGACATCCGCTGTTGTAGATTGTAGATCCATCAAACTCCCAACTCCGAGACAAAGCACAACTAAAATTGGAAAAAAGTAGGGGAAACAAAAGCACAGCAGCTCACTTGAACAGCCAACTTTGTACTCTTGGCTATATATTGGTTATACTGTATGCATACTTACATAATACGTATTACTTTTATGTTACCTGGGTAAAGTAAAAAGTTGGAAGTTGGAACTCTCTATTATTACACAGGTATAGAATGTAATGATACATTAGCCTGTATTATAGGATAGGCGACGGGCTCGTTCTCGTATAAATTGAGCAGCACAATTATTATCGTGCTGGTGAAGACAGGCCTTTTTAACAGCATTAAAACGACAGGAGCTAGGAGCGGCATTTAAATGGTCAGTTATCTTATTAGTATTCTGTCTAGTCCGTCTACTAACTTGAGCATTCAACATTCATCCGGAAAATAATTTGATTTGAATTTCACTAACCAGACTCACACACACACACTTAGATGCATACATTCAAATTTCAAATCCACCTACTTTATAAACGTGCCTTTACTTTAACTTGAGCCTTGTCCTGTCTTGAACTAGTCATTCACTATATGCAAAAGACTGACACTCTTCTGTTTCTCTCATTGTTGCATTCTTTCCCCAGAGAGTTTGAGTAAGTTAAACTGACAATATTGCTGATAATGATCAGCAACATGGAAAGCAAAGCTGTGAGACTTCCTACACACATACATTTTATAATATTTGATTTCAGTTGACTGCGGATCACAACAAAAAAACGATGCAGAAAAGTCAACGAGGAAATGCTAATGTTAATTTCTATACATACATACATGCAACTCTCGGCTGACTTTTGCTCGCCCAGTGCAATTTACAATTAAGACATAATAACAATAACTAAGGAAAGGTATGTCAAAAAGTCAATCATATTTTATGACTATGAAAATAATTATCATAGTCCAAACTCCGTAATATATCTGTACATGCATAAATAGTAAGGAGTTTAGGAGGTTCACAAAGCCTACGCTTTTGATGTACATCCATAGTTGTAGCGGTAATGCCAATAAAAGAAAAAACAAAGAACACAAATACTCAAGTCAATACTCTTTATCCCTTTCTTCATTCCTTGGAAAAACAAACCAAGAAACAAACAAGTTTATAAATTTTGTTGGCTAGAAAAAAGTTTGTTTCCCTCCCTCCGTGAAAAAAATGAGAAGCAGTATCGTATCCGTAGCGTCCCAACCCTGTTCCTGACATCGTCAACGAGCCGTCACTTTGACGCCTGCTCTGCTCTATAATACTCTGTCCCATAGCCAAAAACTAAAACTAAAGCTTTACGGCCAAAATGTAATCTATACCTTTTGTGAGGGTGTCCGAGTCCACGTCCTCACTTTCCTCGTATAAATTCTTTGACAGACTGCATATCAGTATTCAGTATAGAACATATGTAGAAGGTGTAGAAGGAGGGAATGTGAAATAGAATATATACATAATACATTATGAAACGGGCACAAAATCTCAATCTCTCTTCGGACTGAGACGAGACGAGAGTAGAGTTTGTTATTGTGCGGAGTTGAGAGAAAAAATGATGCCAGCTGACCCCATGGTCTATGTACGTGTGAGCTTATACATACATACATATATTACCCATATACATAATACATGGTGCGGACTTGCAGACTAACAATAAATAATCTGGAAGGCAAATACCATAAGCTACCCCACCAAGAACTAGCGTAGACCGTATACAAAAAAACATACCATTACAACATAATTGTTTCAAATATGTATGTATGCATGTATACGAACGGCAAAGTCCAATCTTTGCGCATGCAGACCAGTTGAGAGAGAGAGAGAGAGAGAGAGCGAGAAAAAAGGGAGAGAGATATGAAAGATCATCTCGCTCGCTATTCTCCCGTCATTCCATTACATTACATTTTACATTGTAACCCAAATATAATGGGGGAAATATAAAATAAAAACGTAACCTACAACCTACAGTTTCAGTTTTAGTGGTTGAGGTTTTTTACTGACTGACTACTACTACATATGTATGATGTTATAATATTATGCTTTATCGCATGTGGACTATATAAATTACTCAATTCTTTATGTGAGCATCTATGTATGTAATATTTACAGGACACTCACTCACTCAGATGCTCGCCGTTTAGTCCGATGAAAGCACAAAATAGGGAAGAAAGAACAACTGCGGAAAGATTAAAAAGTATCTATGCATTGCACTCTCGTGTGTTGGTTGTTGGTATGCCATGTCCTCTGATTCTCTCTGTATTATGTATGTGGAAATTAGATTCCCTAAGCACCGCAATTTGCATGACCATGGCCATAGCCTACGTACTCAGTATACAACAAAGGAATGCAAACAAAGCTCATTCACATGTGTGTAAGTTCAATTCACTTTAAATTTACGTTTTTCCCTCATCCATTTGCATCCTCCGTTCGTTTACGAACGTTTTCCTTTTGGTTTCATACTTCATACATACACGCGTACATGTATAATGATAATTTCGTATCATGATCATGACTCTCATGTTTTTTAATATAATTTTTCATGTTTAGTTTACGGTTATGATATGGTATGATATTATTGTATCATATCATAATCCACGGATGAAGCATGATCAGAGCATCACGAAACATTATATGAAGCACGGCGGACAATACTCAGAGGATGACGATGTAAATGTGTAAGTGAGCAAAAATTAATAATTACATTGATGATCTTGCATACCACAAAAAATGCAAACATGAAACATTATACATATTATGTATAGGTATTATCTAGATCATATCTTCTTCCAAAGAGGTTCTTTGTATTTATAATATTATTCGACCCGAGGCTAAATAAGAAGTACACGCATTGAGTATGTATTATGTATGGATAATGGACGCTAAAAAGTCCAAGAAATGTACAAAAATTAGTATATTTTTCATAGCAAATTTCCTTATTCCGTTGGGACGGAGTCAAGCTGATAAAAAACAGTTTGCTCCCTACATACATATATACATATTACGTATATTTGATGTATCTCATAATTTTTGTTCTACTTTCTGGACCATAAAAGTAATTTCCGCTCTGCTTGTAAGTTGTATAAAAAGAAAAGAAGACTCCCGTTTTTTTTGTTTTGGTGTCTATAAATTTCTTTGTATAATATGAAAGAAGTCTAGCTTAAGACCCTTTTGCTGGAATTCTTTGCAAGCTATAGCTTATACTGAGAAAATAAATTACCTTCCACCCAAAATTTGGCCCGACACCGGATCCATAGTCCACACACTAAAATATAATAGGCTTAACAATAATACATACTATTCTATGACATAATAGACTAAGATTCCAGAATAATTTATCGCTTGACATCTCACGAAATTTGAACAAGCCAAAGCCAACTGTATTTACTAAATTGTAGCCTGAAAATTTCAAGTTGAAATGCAATAAACTAATAACATACAGTAGGGTACGCACACGTATACATAGTAAATAGTACGCAATTTGAGAAAACATAAAATAATGGAATTGGAATACGAACATAAAATTAAAGTGCCATTCGTCCATTCAATGTTCATTCAACCGTCAATTTATATAATTTGCCTCCAGTATATCTACCGTCTAAAGATTAAATTAAGCGTCGCGGTGCCAAGTCTTAAGTTCAATCCGCCTGAGAACTGAAACACTTGGTACACTTGATTTTGTGGACGGCAACCTGTGCTAAGCTAAACAAAACTAAAGTAATACTATTTAAGTTTTAAAGTTGGCCGTTGTTGACTTAGAAGCTTTACACTTTACACGCACCCTGCTCCAAAACTCCGACTCTAACTAACTAATAAGATCACTTAAAATAGTTTTATGCATCTATATCTATTGTTAATGGTCCTCAAGGTAATCGGCTAGACAAGAGATGCGGAAACACCTACACATAAGTACACACATTACACATCGACAAACAAAGACAAATACACATACATTTTCACTCTCCACTTTCTCATTCGCACATAGATAATTTCCAATGCAATCCAAAATCAACCATTCGTAATAAACTCCTTTGCTGCATGATGCAGGCAGGCCGAATCTGCAAACCGTATATTTACCATCCTGTTTTCCCTCCTTTCTCTTTTACATTTTCACTCTTTCACCAAACCATGCGTCCTTCTCTTTGGACTTTCAAGCCACTTAACTTTCCTCAGCTTCTAACTTGACGCAGCCCGGATTTGCGATTCTCCCTTCTCAGACGATATAAACTACACTGTAAATGTATACACTATATGTAGACACATAGAATAGGGAAAGAAAACTTAGCTGCACTTCAAAATTCGCATCAGCATCATCAAATTGCCTCACATTTACATTAACCGTGTTGACAATGACGGTGACGAGGACAGGAAAAATTGCAGAGGAAAAGACGCCTCAAGTTTGCAAATTTACTCAGATTTTACATTAGCCAAAAGAGAAAAGACGACGCCGTACAGCCTACTGAGAACGGCACATGGAAATTTGGAGCATGTAGATACTGTATCTATTATCTATGTACACGAGATGGAAGATGGACGGAATGGAAGAAAAGATGATGCAGAGAGGGAAACAGCACGACAGCAGCAAAATTATCCCGCATTAACCCACATTCGTTTCCCTCCTCCACAAGCAATTTGTAAATTGAAAGACGAAAGACTAGGTAAGCAACCACCCACCACCAACATTATCATTATCACCATTATTGTTATCGTGATGGCAAAAATTAGAGAAAAATGGTATGTTCCTCAGTCTTAGAGTATGTATCGTAAGCATATCTGACCTTCCGGCAAAATATCAAGCTCTTAACTCTCCATACAGTGAATGATTATATTCAAAATTAAGATTAACTATACAATATTATACAAATATAATATTTCTCTAAGCCAGCAATTTTGTGTGCGTGTGTCAGAGGTGATAATGAACTGGCCGTATTACAAGGGTCTCCCGATGGTATTCCGCGAATTTCTCGTTAGGTCAAGTAAACAAAATGGTAGAATATATATAAGAAATGTACTCATTCATGGGAACTCAAAATTCTGAGATCCTAGGATTTCGCTGAACTCAGCGGACAGTCTTCATCAAAGTAGCCCGTAGACACAGAGAGAACTGTTGCCCTCACATGGTGGTCGGTTTTAATTAACTAGTTAAATTATTATGTACACAAAATTCTGGGGACTTGCAAATGTGAACAGTGAACAATATTCAACTTTCAACTTGCAACTTGTCCAAAAACATACACGGTGAACTTTAGTGTATACACGAGCCTGCCTTTCTCTCTCCTGTCGTCTTACTCTTCTTTATGCTTCTCAAAACAAGGTTGACACTAAAACATGCAAATTCAGAGAAGCCAAAGAGGAGGCCCTATAAAATATGGACGAGAGAAAACGTTATATAATATGCATGTATAAATGCAACTTACTGTTTGTATGTATAATCTTCAGCAAAATTCTTCTCATCAGCATCTTGCTATGTCTAACAATAAGTATTATACATATTGTAGCTCCCATTCGAAACGAATTCGACTTGAGACATTGCAAAGATGATGACGACGATGACAACAATGATGATGATGATGTTGCTGCTAATGGCACGAGGATGCCACATCCACAACAATCATCATCATCTTCTTCTTCGTCATGACTGCAGATGAACTTGCAGATAAAACCATGAGCAAAGGATAAATCTCCAGTATAATATTCAGCACAATGTGCCATAATGCCACCAACAACCAACAGCTAAAACCTAAAACCAACGGACGAACGAACAATATTATGCTGAGCATATAGAGGAAAAGGCACACGAAAAAAATGAAGATCAGTCAGCCTTATCATTTGGTCGGTCAATAAAATAACGGAACACATAGCCAAATGCACTTATCCAAGTAAAACCCCCATCATGAATAAGAGCAAGAACAAATTCGAGTCAAGTAGGGAGTATCTACTATCTAGTATGTATACATAAAGATGGTAGCACGACCATCAAGAGTAATGACAGTTATGCATGATTATATTATTATATAATACAATTCTTATTACTTATGTATGCATTATATATATATATATTTGGGCTTACAGCGATTCCTTCGCTTCATCCACCTTCTCTAACTGCATATAAACATACACAAAGGAGCAAAACTGTGCAAAATGTAACGTCTTTTGTGTAAGTATGCATAATGACATACGATCCATATTTGCAAAATCCCTGATGTGTCGACTCCAAATGTTTGAGATGCCAAGTAAATACTTCCATCTCTTATTTACCTTTGTTTGAGCTGCAAAAAAGCCACTTTTGTGCAAAACTCTGCAGAATTTGTGTGTGTATGTATATGTATGGTGAAGAGAGAGAGATTTAAAAAGACAATTCCAAAGGAAATTGATGGAATAATGTTAATCGTAAAAATATTCCGCAACTTTTGATTCCCAAACTACCCACGCACATAGTCGTCATCATCATCATCATAATCATTTCGTCAAGATTGGCGTATCTATTATTCTTTATTTACTTTTTGTTATTGTTATGGCCCGGTTAATAACGCCTTGCCAATGAAAATGCAGAAAAAGACTGTCGTTTTTTACTGTTGAATTTGACCCACTCTCTTATTACCCTCATAATTTTGTTTCAGATCGAATGGCTAAATGTAATTTTTTTTATTTTTTACATAAATAACTTTTAACAAAGGACTTTTATTTATGTTGACTAAATAATTCCGAATTTTCAAAGAAATCCCGAGCGCTGAGGACATTTTTAGCGTATTCTCGGTTAAAATAAGGTAAAAGATAGTCATCGAGATCTCGCAGCTTAATAATCTGAAGTAAAATACAAGTAAATAAAGGATGTACGTGTTTCTACACTAACTCGTTGTTTGTACACCATAAAATAAATATATTATAGAATAGAGTAACGTAATAAACAAACATGGGCAGCTCAGGGCTGAATCAATGTAAATTCCTTTTTTACCTCCGCAATTTAGCAGCCCTCAGACACATGCTCTTGCATTGTACACACTGCACATAGTTGTACTGTAGTTTTTATGTACTGTACATATTTGCTTGCTCGTTCATGCCTTTTGATGTTCTTCTCAAAAATACATGGAAAAAACAATGATCCGTGATTAATCAGTCACAGAAATTCCTTGTACAATATAATACAGCTAGAGTGATTACGGCAATACGACATGCGACGAGTCTCTCTCTCTCTTCTCTATATGTGAACAGTTAAATGGATGATCTGAACTACTTCTTTCATGTACATCACCTAATTAGTTTAACTTCTTTTTTAATTTTTTCCCTGCCTCTCTGCCTATTCAGAAACATCTCATATCTAATTGTAAATACATACACAGCTGAAATCAGCCTAATCATACAAATTATTCGTACACGCAATATACGTACATAGAAAAGGCGGAAAACTTGCTTCGTTGCCTAACGAACAAACATGAGATGTATTATATATTTGGAACTTTGCGATTCGCAATTTGGTACACGAACGTTTCTACAACATGTTATAATAACGTCAGTGAAGATTTTGAGTAGGAATTTTGGAACTTTTGTATTCGGAAAAATATACACTAGAGTTGCCATTTTGTTGTCAAAACTGAAAGTTTTGAAGTTTTGTTTTTAAATTTTGATTTTTTTTTCATGTGTTT
>JAQIVE010005748.1:0-12433 GCA_034698285.1 Sminthurinus bimaculatus | reverse complement strand
ATACAGGGTGATCAACATTGAACTTCGGAGTAAAGAAAAATCATATCTCCGGAACCATTGCGAATATCAACATGGGGTCAAAACTCACTTGTAGACGAAAGTTCAAAGTTTTTTTCGGCATGCCGACCAAACACCAGGTGGCGCTGCCCTCGGGTTCACGCAAGGTCAAACTTTGCGGGACTTGGGAAAGTCGTTCAAATTTGAATTTTGGCGCCAAATTATTTTTCTAAAAAAAATTCAATACTTTTTAGCCGACACGTGTAATTTGGTTCTCTATGATTCGGCGCGATTTTTGAATTATGATATTTTGAAAAGGTGTCCATTTAACACGGTATTTGCTATTTTTTCTCCGATTGCGTTCAAACCGGACCCAAAATGACGGTAATGACCTCCTGAGCAACTCTTAAATGGACTACATTGGAATTCGACCGAAGGTTTGACTTTTACAAGGCCCAGCAATGGTTCAGTTTGAGGTGACCTTTCGTTCAAAGGAAGTCAAACCTTCGGTCGGATTTCAAAGTGCTCCATTTAAGAGTTGCTTAGGAGGTCATTACCGTCAATTTGGGCCCAATTTGAAAACAATCGGACAAAAAATAGCAAATACCATGTTAAATGGACCCATTTTCAAAATATCATAATTCAAAAATCGCGCCGAATCATAGAAAACCAAATTACACGTGTCAGCTAAAAAGTATTGAAGTTTTTTTAGAAAAAAAATTTGGCGCCAAAATTTAAATTTGAACGACTTTCCCAAGTCCCTTAAAGTTTGACCTTGCGTAAACCTGAGGGCAGTGCCACCTGGAGTTTGGTAGGCATGCCGAAAAAAACTTTGGACTTTCGTCTACAAGTGAGTTTTGACCCCATGTTGATATTCGTAATGGTTCCGGAGATATGATTTTTCTTTACTCCGAAGTTCAATGTTGATCACCCTGTAGTACATACTATACATATGTAAATAAACAAGCATAACGTTACATCTTCCTAAACCACTTTCTATTTGCGCTGTCCAACCTAACAATTTTTGTGTAAGGAAAACAAAGACTGGTCAACATGTATTGTATGTATGCCTTTGTGTGAAGTCTGGCACAATTCTTTACACATAACTGTCTTCTTCTATTGCTGATGAATTTTGGATTCAAAATTACATGAAAATAGCTAATTCTCCTTTGCTATACGATTTATGAAACCGCTGCAATTGATCTTTCGGGTGAATTCAGCATTAACATTAAAAAATACTTTTATGGGATGTAAAATCAAGTATCAATATTTCACTAATACAAGAAGTCTCGTAGGCATTATGTATTCTTTCACGTCCAAAAGCATGTATGTATAAGATATAAGATATTTACATACACAAACAAAGCACTTGAAAAAACAGAAAGGTTATCAGGAACAACTAGCGAATCAACATTTTTTTGATACAAAGCATCTGTATGTATGCAGATACTTAAATCTGTACTAGATTTATAATTTAAAACGGGAGCCTGGAAATTGTGAACACTCTCAGCGGTACAAAGTACGGTAACCCTATTTATAGAACCATCATTAATTACTGTCAAATACACACGCTTTATCAAGATACTAAAATCTGAGCAGTCAATCAATTAACTACATGTATAATTACATAATATGCTTTTTATTATCTCTGTTTAATTAACCCCGATACTTGAGCCCAAAAAGATTGATAATGAAATACGATATGAAATACGATTATATTATGACTTCAAAATCAAAAAACAAATTTCATTTGGTAATAGGTGTCAGTAATCCGCTTTTGGTGCTTCTCGCAAGTTTTTTTGGTCTGTCCCTTATCGTTAAAGTTTTCTGCAAAAATGGAGTCCTTCACAACGTTTTTGGCAACTCTTGTTTGCTGTCTTGCCCTTGGAGTTGTGGTTGAGAGTCAGGAGGATCCCTTGGCCAGGTGCCACACTCTCATTTTGACCCCTCACCATTTTCTCAATCAAAACCGAGTAAGGGCATTGATTTCATATTTTTCAGTGAAACTGTTAAAATCTCCTAGGTTACAGCAATTAAGTTTAGCATTTTTTAAATCCATTTTAAAAATGTAACTACAGTTACGCAACTGTTTGTATTGTATCTCTAGTTCTTAGGTTCATGGTACCCTTTGAAAATCGGCTACTCAAAGACAAACCAAGTCTACCGCCCACTAAATTTCACATGCTTGGAAGTCAATTTGAGACAAAATCCACAGGACAGAAATGTGTTGGACGTCACTGAGTCGTAAGTTTACAGGAAATAAATTTTTAATCCAAATAAAAAGAAAAAAAATCACCAAGAAAAATTACAAAACGATTTGAGCTGTAAATTTTATAAATTATAATATTTCGTAATTAAATTACTATAAATACCGTATTTTTAAAATTTTTGAATTTGCTATACAGTTTAAATGTTGTGGAAAACGGAGTGGTCACAGGGCCTGCAAGTTATGAAGGTGTTTCTGTAATTGGAGAGGCGAACCCAGCCGAGCCCATTCCCGCAATCTGGGTCAACCACGGTCTCGATAGTGACGGCAACAGAACAGGTACCTTCAGCTTAAATACAACTTTTCATATTGTGCTTTGGAATTAAAAAGAGACGTTTAACAGATAAAAGGACAACAAATTAAGATGACATGACAAAATGAACTTGTGATCCCTATTTTTTTCTTCCGTAGAAACAACTCAATCGGTCGTCGTGGCTTCAGATGAAGACTCATGGGCTGTGGTCTACAACTGCGGAGTCCGGGACGGAGCTCTTTTGGAAAGAATCAGCATTTGGTCTCGTCGTCGATACCTCGACCCCCTTGTTGAAGACGTTTTGGACACTTTGGCCTATGGAATTGGATTCCAGTATTCCAACTTTTTGAGCATTGAACAGTCCCAATGCTAAGCCATCCAATATTTGCTGTTTTTGGTACAAAAACCAAGACGACCGAATTGATACACAAGTTTCCAAAATTTTTAATCGTACACAATTTTTGAAAATAAATCCGTTTCATGCTTTCACTATACAGATTGGCTTATGATGAGAAGAAATCAAGTTAAATTATTCTTCAGGTTTAAATAATATTTATTATTATATTTTTATTGAATAGATTTATAATATAGCACCAGTTTTGACCAGCATCTTTTATCATTTACTCATGATTAATTAATCTATCATTTCTCGTTCATTGCACAGCGTGTCTAACATAATAATACTGTATACATTGTTATAGTTAGTGAATGATTGGACAGTGGGAGTAAAATATATGTAATGTGTATGTAACTCACAATATATTTACTGCTCATAACAAAATAATGAGAGAGGGCTTTGTGAGAGTGTCAAATGCGTCCGGACACGGGATTCAACTGGATAAATGCATTTTGGTACAATAATATTTGTTCAGTATTAATCCTTTCGTGGGACATAATCCTCTTGAGGGAAGTTCCCACCGTATTTTATCAGCAGAAATTTATTGTTAAAATTCAGCTTTTTCGGGGTATTACAACATCCAGTGTTTCTCATTACGTATTATACCTATGGTTTACAAAGACTCGGTGCTATAAGGAATTGTCGCGTATTTTACGCATGTACAAACAACAAATTTAATTGAAATATTTTTTGCATAATTCGAGACCGGTGACTTGTGGACTTTTCCAGTGCGAATTTCGTTATAAATGCTTTTATTTGACCTAGAAAATATTTTTGCAGCTTTTGCTTCTCCTTTTCTACCATTGGTTTTACCTTTTTGGGTGTTCCACTATGACCCTTAAAAAATCTCATCAAGTTTTCATGAGATTCGATAAGATTGACGAGTTTTGATGAAATTTTCACATTTCATCAAAATTCGATCAAAATTTAAGAAGATTTTTTTCTAAGGGAATACTTAATATTTTACTTGGTTTTTATTAACAGCAATATCTAATTTTGAATATCATAAGATGAGAAACACCAAAAAATATGTACACAATCAATACATTGCTTATATTCTTAAGTACAGTCTGACTTGATTGATTGCTTATTAGCTATAGTACCGTGATAACATTACGCTTACCTATTACCTATCATACAAATATTTACACACATCATATAAATTACAAATCAACTTTGTCAATCGATCAATTCATCGTTAAAATTATCATTCATTCACAATCAGTTATCATTTCTAACCAATAATTTCAAGCAATAACAAGAAGTCCGCATACAACTATGATAATGAAATTGCTGTAATTGATAACATAACAATTTTTACACGGACACAACCTCAAATTTGTGGTCAACACTTATGGTTCACAGTTATTAGTACTCCAAATTCTAAACACTGGTGTAAATGCATGCATAAAAGTAATTTAAACTCGTGCGCTAATAGGAATTAGATAGATGCATCCAAAGAACGACTTCAGAGGGCTGGATTCAGAGCCCTCTGAAATTGTTTTTTCATTAAGTGTCGTTAATGCGACTTAATGCATTGATTATTTACATACATGTAAAAGTAGATACAAGACATTGAATCACGAAATTTATAAATATTTCATGTTCTTGTCTCTACAAGAACGTTAAATATTGTGACATGGTGACTGTGAAATCAACAGTATGGATCATATTGAGATAAAAATACTATGATGTAGGTTATTTTGCAAAAAGGTGCCGATACTCTGTTGTACATTTGTACATATTCAGTTTTTATATTTATGTATGCATAATATGTGCCGTAATTTTAATAAACGATAATTCTAGATTTTTTTACATGAGGTTGCTGTAGCAACTCTTTGTAAAAAAATCTAGAATTTTTTATATCAAAATTACGACCCATTTGTTAGTATTTGTAGAAAGGTAAATATTATTACCTAAACATGTTAGCAGCTTACAGTTAGAGTTGATAAATATGTATATTGGACAGTGGACGAATGTGTATAAATTACATACTCTATTGATACAAATGACATACGCATCAAACAATATTGTACACGATAAAATGACAAAAGTTCTGCAAGCCCGAATTCATCTTGAGGCTTTTGGGATTTGCAGCTCATGGACTTCAAAAGATTTTAGAATTTTTAGACTTCAACTTTGCACAGGTACTGTAAAATATTTAAAGACAACCTTAATTTTTAGAAGTTTAGAAGCCTCAAGTTACATTTTGAGTTTGCAGAACTCTCTTGTCATAAATAACTAAAACACAATGGAGTAATACTTTGTTTTTTCTCCTTGGTTGGTTTTATTTTTGTTGTGAATGTTTGCACCATGGGCATTTTTCCTATTGTAGGTATTTTTTGCGTAAAATTTAGCCTGTTGATACTTCATGTTTTCACGTTGTGTTTTGACTTGTGATGATGATGATGCGTGTGCGTGTGCTGTTGAATCGGACCATGCTGGTCCGAATGCGGATGTCAGGCAAGATCTTCCAAGTCTTTCATGAAGGCCGGGTATTGGTTGAAGAATCCTGGAGTCTCCAGCTCCACTGACCTCCCAACTCCACCCTGTAAAATTTTAAAGAGTTTTTCATGTTGTCATCATAAACTACAATACGTTTTCATCTGTTTGTATTCACGCAGACAATATTTTCTTTAAATCTGATTTAAAATGGTTTACCTCTTTCCCCAGTAGCCAATAGGTGTCCATCAATCCTAAAATTCATTTTAATCTGAATTTTGTAATTGTTTTAAATAATTACTTCCCCTCAGAAAAAAATCTTTATTTATTCATTTATCTTTGCTCTTAAAAGATTTTAAAGTACTTAATATACTATAAATAAAAAAATGCTGACCTTTCCCTTTGACCTCTATTAGACCCCGATGTTCCACTCGAAAACCACCAATCACATCCAGAGCCAGCTTCATCTCCATACTAATGTGAACTTTTAGGGCTGCAAAAATTAAAAAACAACTTGTAAAAAAAGTAATTTTCAAAGTTGAACCTTTTTGAAAACCTGTTACAAAAATTCTCCGTACGTTCTCCAGTTGTTTCCATTCTGCTTGCCGTGTTGACTGTGTCACCAAACTGTATAGAATTTTAGGTTCAAATTATTACCAAAAAACCGGAACTTTCCTTATTTTTCTAGAAATTAGTCAAAATAAAAAAAGGGCATTGATAGTTACCAAGCAATAGCGAGGCATTTTAGTGCCCACAACGCCGGCGACCACGGGCCCAGTGTGGATTCCGATCCTGATTTGGAGTTTCTCTCCTGGACGATGTGGAATCTGAAAGATGACGGAGCCGGCCAGAAGGTCAAGAGCCATTGTGCTGATTTCGCTAATGTGATTATTCCCGTTGGGCACCGGAAGTCCACTGGCCACCATGTAACTGTCCCCGATCGTCTCCACTTTGTACACATCATAGCGCTCTATCCTCGCGTCAAAGAGCTTGTAGATGGAATTCAGAAAATTGACAACTTCCATGGGATTGCTTTCGGCCGCAATTTCTGTGAAGCCGACAATGTCCGAAAAATAAATGGTGACTTGGTCATAAACCTGACCCTGGACCTGTCTCTTGGACTTGAGTTCCTGGGCCACGAAAGGGGGCAGCATCTGAAATAGGAGACGGTCACTCTTCTTCTTCTCCCTCTTCAACTCCTCCGCCTTTCGTACAATATTGTTGGCAAACAGCTGGATTGTCGCCGTCGCCCGGTGAACCAGTAGAATTATTATGGGCGAAACTGTTCAAAAATCAAAATTTCACAAATTTCAAATTCAAACGTTGTCTATTTTTGTACAGTATAAAATCGTGAATTTTTAAAATGCACAGTGCTTTACCAATGAGGACGAGAACGACAACCAGGATTGCGGTAAGCGCCTGAGTGTCCGCATCTTCTAGTCGCATCACAACCGCATCTCTAAAAAAAGCGTGAAAAAAACATTGTTTCAAGAGCCAGATTATAAAAAAGGAGTCGACCTACAGAAAATTTAATAAAAAAATTCAATATGGAGCAGGAAAATGTACAAAATGTGTGATTTGTTATTGTATACTGTGTTACTGTGTGACTTTTGTCTTGACTTTTGACTTACCGGATTTTGGCCCGCAATTTCCTCTGCATCCCCCTCAGCTCGTCAATGTAATCGGCCATAAGGTTGAAATACCTGAGAGCGTCCTCAATGCTCGGCGTCTGCTTTTCATTCAGAAGGATTTTCAACCGCCTATTCATTTCAATTAGAGGACGTACATATCAAATCAACCATCCATTTTTTATTCGACTTTCACCTCTCACAATGGCGGCTTTGGCCGTCCAGAAACATATACGCAAACCTTTTGTACCATTTTCTGTTTTTGTGGAAAATCCCTCTATTTTTTCATTATTCCTTATTTTTTCCACACGACACGAAATGCGGTGTCGTATTATTATATGTATGTAGTGTAATAAAATAGAAAACCGTGGCCATGGATTTAAGCATTTATTCAAGAAGATGGAAATAGAGTAATTCTCATGTATATAATGTATAAGTGTACATACATTTTCTGGATCTCCCCGTAAGACTCAACGTTCTCAGCTATCATGGCGTAATACTGTTTGGCGGTGGAGGCAAACTCGAGGCTCGAATTGAGATAGTCGGCGCCTAGAACGTCGTGCTTGATGTACTTTATGTAGTTGGGCTGGCTGAGGATCCCACGACCGAAATAGTTGATCCCATACACCACGCTAATCCCAATGTTCTCCACGGACCGCAGCAGGTTCTTGTAGCTCACCAGAAACCTGGAATTCAAAAACAGCACAACACACGCTTATTTTGGGGTTTTTGCTTGTCCCACTTTTTTTGGCCCTCTGCAGAAAATCCGCCATCAAAATTGAACATTTGATATTAGCAAATCAGGGTTTCACATATTCTTACAGCATAATATTGAAATTGTGATGAAATTGATCGTAAATAGAGTGAAATTGCACCATAATATTTGAACTAATTGCTCGAGACTACAAACTGTGTAATTAATTTTTCCTCCTATCATGAAGCATCAGTTAAATCAGTTAATAGGTTACAAAGTACGCACTAAAATCGGTACTGGAATTGGTACTGGAATTGACATTAAAGGTACAGCATATAAATCAAAGTGATTATACAGCAAGGATGAATAGAGAAGGAGGAGGGTAAAATTAACAGTCATTAATTGGAATCCCTAAAGTTAAAGTCAAGTGGGAATAGGAAATTGTACATAAAAACTATACTGTACACGCAAAGCAGGAGACAGCGAAAGCTTTCAACATTGCTTTGTTTTCGTCCTTCTATGTAGTTCCGCTTCAGTTCTATCATTTGATTTTGAGCCAGCTCCTCCCGTCTGCGTTTGACAATTTAACTTCATTCACAGTGCTGCATTCTTCATTCCCTTTGACGACGCCGTCTATATTCTATATAGTGATTAACAACTTAAGTGACGACTACTACACAGCGGCTCTGGCATTATCCTTTCATTCTTTATTCTAATTCTTGTTCCTGTTCCATCTAAATCTGATTCTGATTTTAATCCCAGTTCTGGTTCTGGTTTTAATCTTTAGCTTTGTCCATCGCATTATAGGACTTGGGAAATTCAATCCTCTGCGAATTTTGTGTGTATCCACAAAAACCTTGCGTCACATCATCATCATTTGCCTTGATTTAAACACATTTTATTGACACTTACCTCCAGACATTGCTATTGTCCGTCTCCTTGATCTCCGAAGTGAGGTACTCCAGGAGGATGTGATTTATTGAGGTGTACCAGTCCAGCACTTCCGCAATGTTTGAATCCTCCGTGTTTATCCGCTTTCTACGTTTTTCAAACCACAGAAAAGTTGAGGTTACATAAATTGAATAAAGACAACGTTTGTCAACAGGATTCAAACAAAAAAGTTCAGTAAAAATTAAACTGCGTATGTATAATATCCAAACAGTTGTTTGCTTTTTATTATCTGTGCATAATATATAGTATTTTTGCTTATTAATTCTTTTATCTTAGAAAATGTGAAGCCGCACAATGTATAAGTAAAAGTGTATAAATTATTTTCGGACACCCTGCCGAGTGTACTCATATGTAGAATCATAGAACTGGTTAGATCTAGAAAAAATCAGTTAGATTATACATTATACATACATGTGTTCAGTTCTGAGCTTGTCATGAAAGCTCCTTCATCTATCTACAAAAGATTGTTGAAACTGTGATGAAATTGACGGAGAAAGTAAATGAAGGGGTCCTTTGACCCTTTACAAACAAAAAAGGATATAATATACACAGATATGAGCGCCTTTGTTCTTTCTCCTCTTTCATTTCCATCTGGGCCAGTCACTCTCTGTTGATTGACAAACACGTTTACATGTATCTACATTATATACAGCGTACAGTGTACAAAGATGTGTGTGGATATGTCGGTAGAATGTAGAGCACTGGACAAAATACACGGGGAATAACATAATTGAATGTATTTCCTCTTCTTTTATCTTCTTGTGTCGATATTTGCACACAGAGCATAACTATGCATGTCTATGGTATTTCATATAGAATTTGTAGCAATAATAATGTGTATGTGCTACCGGGCAAAGGGGAAAAGGCCGAGTGGGAAGTGAATTACGAGTGGAAGTGCTCCATTTATTATTATTAATCAGTCAAAGAGTTTTTCCATCACAGCACAGTACAGCATCGGGTGAAAGCGTATACATATGTAGATATCGGTAGACTTGATGAAAAAAGCAAGGAAATAAAAGACTTGTGCAATTAACCCGCACCCGCCTCTACCAATCTTTACTCTTTATATACATATATCTACATGTGGATTGTCTTTGTCTGCATTACACAAGTCATTATATTGGAGTCTATCAATGAGTATGAGTATGTGTATGTATGTATAATGTATACTAATGTAATGGAACGTCAAAATCGCTATTTGTTCATGGAAATGTTTGTAAATGTTCCGTGTCTTTGTACTCGTACTCAAAGTTAGTTAGTCGGCTTTGACTCGACTGGATGCGGAAAATCCCATAAATTCAGTACAAACATATTCTGTATTCTGTACGTTGTACGTATGTATATAGTATAAAGTATAGACTGATGGAAGGAGTGAATAGTGAATTGATATTATTGAATGCTCAATACTGAGCATGGAATTGCATCAACAATCAGCCGTCAGTCAGTTCCCCAGTTTGTGCGTCCGTCTTTTTTTCGGACTTGGAATTGGAATTGAAATTATTGGAATCTGTCCGCGGATCTCACTCTCTCTCTCTCTTGCTCCATGACATGGGGAATCAAATCCTACATGGTATGGCATGGTATGGTATGCCACGACATATTATGGCCTACATTGGAATTTGCGTGCTGAGCTGAGCTGAGCTGCTCCGATCTGGGCTGGCTGTTGCTGTTGATTTCCTCGGTGAAGACAATGACATGGATGGCAACACATCCATACATTATTATATTATGTGTATATATATGTACAGAATACTGTATATATATCCTGTGTGTGTGTGTGTGTGTGTGTGTGTGTGTGTGTGTGTGTGTGACACGTTTCCATTATTTGTACAGTTTTATTCCACGAGGCCGTCGACATGATGTCAGACTGGAGTTAGCAGCCCCAAAATTTATTAACACTAACACACTTGTTGAAAATTGCCTCTTCTCCCATTGTCTTGATCCACCATCACTATTTACGTACATATACATAACTATGTATGCATAATATGTATACAAGCTTTCTTCACTTTCTCCCGCGACGGTCTCGAGTCTATTTTCTTCATCTCTCTTGCGTTCACTTCTTGACTTGACTTTCTCCGTATTTTCCACCCCAGCAGCCAGTCAGCCAACGCCAGACGATTCCGTAGATGATTCCTCATGTGTATTTACTGTGCATTCAATATATGGATATGGACGAATTCCGTCGACTGTCGATTGCTTCGGTTTGTTGAGTCAGTCAGTCGTTCTCTCTTTCTCTCTGTCTCTCTCGATTCATTCACTGTATGTATGTATGTATGTATGTAAACTGAGTGACTGAGTCAACGGACTGAATTACATTTTCAATTGACATTGCGTAAATGGTGAATGGTAAACTCATTTTGATTCTCCGTATTGGGTCGTCGGAGTTGCCTTTATTTCGGGATTCTTGCTCCAATTGTTTGGATTATCCACTTTCTGGCCGCAGCGCTATGCTAAAACACACTATCAACTATCACATGTTTTGCGGCTCGCTTTCCTATCAACTTGTGACTCATGTATGTATTATGTATGTTGTTTGACAGATTAGATGAACAGACTTTTGATGCTTTGTCTCCAGCATGTTGAGAAAATTGTAGGAAACTGTTCTTGATTTTTACTATGGAAACTTAGGTACTATTTTCATTATTTTATTAATAGCAAATAAATAGAGATTTACACCAAAAAATGAATGGATAAAAACTTGCCTAAAGTCCTCGAGACGAATTTGGAAACGGAGCTTGGACTCAAGAATCCGACTCACGTCCGGCGTGTGGATTTGAGGCCAATGAGTTATGTTGTCCAGTGCGGCGTCCGTCGTCTCAAAACGATCTGTTAAGTTAGACCTAAGTTTTTTCCCAGGTTTTTTATGGCAAATAATAAATAAATTGCTTTTATTATGGTACTTGATCATTTTAATGATATCTAGATGTATAAAAAATCAATTCATATTGCATCAACAGTCTAATAGGTTCAATACTTCTTATAGGACTGTATTGCTCTATAGATAGATATACATAGTTAAAGAGGGAAAACATGCTTTCGGTTTTTATGGAATGATGGAAGACATACATAAAAAGTAAAAAGGAGGATAATGATGATGTTTTTTCAACGTAATAAACTCATATTGCTAAAGAAATTACAATAACAAAAAATATACATCTAACATAGATTTATGTATAAAACAGGCAAGTAATAAAAGGGAACCTTAAGAGGAAGCTCCCTTGATTGAGAAACATAAAAAAGGCAACTTCACTCCTTTCGGCCTGTACATGCGAGACGAAGAATGCAGTGTCTTCTGCCTGCGTCACCTGATGGTTCAAATTTGGATTTCGATTCGCATTCGGATTTGATACATCCAAAAGGCACCATCACCAACATGCGACATGCAAGCATATAAAAGAAAAAAGAAATTTTATAAAATATGAAACAGCGGCAAATTATCGGAATAAAAAATAAACAATTTGCACTATTTTTTGTAAAACCAGAGCGCAGAAACGCGTTTACTATATATGCATTATTTTTCAACTAAAAAGTCATGCATTTGCTGCCATATTCCAAAAATTCTTGTATATTATACTCTTATGTAATACTTTAATTTACGTCGCCATGTAAAAACTGTCATTGCCTTGTCTAAAAAACTCAAATTTCAAAGGAATTAAGTCATGACTCATGACAGTTGAATAAATTACAGGAAAATATTCAAATTTTAATTATTTTATAAAAATTACTACTACTTATTGACTTTTAATGATAATACTGTTGAAAAAAAGTTACATATATGTAACTTTTATAATATTTATATTTA